>JAMKCH010052514.1:0-122246 GCA_023653785.1 Ophioderma brevispina
TGAAATATAAGCAAATCAAAATCACCTTGTTCTCTGTTTAAAGAATTTCTGTAGCCAAAAAAAGAAGAAATTCTAATTCTATATGAATTACTATTTAGACCACAATATTTGGGTACCTTCAAGTCTCTTGTGCACCTTTAAGGATATTGTGAGAGAAGAAAAAAAAGAGTTGCTAAGCTACCACAATGCATGCACATTAAATAATGTGATCAAGGGTTGTCTAATGTACATATTCGTGAACTGACAACTTGGGTGGTTGTGCTCTCAGAATTAGACAGTTAATCTTTAAAAATGCAGCAATTTGGCTCGGATGGTTTATTTTCATATGTGACAATGTTGTGAAAATTCCAAATGCCATGAATTTATAAATTGCTGAATGAGTTAATTATCAGAATATTACTATAAATTGACAGAACATGGGACTGTGTTTTATGCACAGTTAAATAGAAAGTACTTGTTCAACACTAGCTGATGTAATAGATGTTGTACTGGTGGTATAAAGAATTGCTTTAGCTTTTCTGTTAACAAAAATCTTTATTGGTTTGGGTGTATAGGACAAGAAATTTTAGGCACAAGATTATGGTGAAGTTCAGTAAGAAAGTTTGCTAATTATGCATGAGCCAATGTGCAAATTGGGCAATGGTTAAAAATCAGAAAGACATCTGGGGGTAAAGGATGAGACAGAGTGAATCCTATGGGAGGGGGGAAGAGGGAATATCTCAAAATTTATGCGGAAAATATAAAATGTTTGCCAACAAATTGAGATTATTGACTCCACAAAAAAGGGGGAATGTTGCATACTTTTGGCACCAAAGTTTTTTGTTAATAATAAAATAACTCGCAACAAACCCCAAATACCTTTAATCATGTGTCCTACATGAGAGACCCTTTAAAGGAAGAAAAGTTTTTTTTAAAAGTTGAATTTAATCTTGAAATTTACTAAATAAAAATTATTTATTGAACACATGTGTGGTTTATGGAAAAAACAGAATGTTACTACCCATAAAAACAATACAAAAATTGTGTCTGACCCGCACTATTTGAAAATTGTTTGCACTAGTGTTATGGGATAGGTATATGTGTTATGCAATACCAACGGCACAGTAGTGTCATTACACATTCACACATGAACGCTTTCCGAATGTGTAATATATGGGATGTGTGATGCAAAAGTGCCGACAGTTATCGCATTTAGCCCGTTATACAATAGCGCAATTTTTAAATAGCACATGGTCAGACAGACTAGATGGTTTTAATTCATTGTTATGTATGGTTAATATATTTCCGTTTTAGATGAAAACACTCGATATGTGGTCAATAATTATTTTACAGAGTATATGTATACTATTATTCTTGTACGGGTTCTCCTTTAAGTTTTAGTATTACTAGTTCTGTAGTGCATTTGCTAAATTGGTCCACTCCGGCATGGAATTTTAACATGACTGAACTAGGGTAAGCACCAAGTTCAGACTCCAAATAGGCTGTGTTGATATTTATTACATCTTTTTGGCAACACGGGGGGGGGGGGGGGCTTTAGCACACAAATCCCATGCAACAAGTCATAAGAACTATTATGAACAGTATCCCTTCCCCATTCAAATCACCCTGATAATTATTTGAACGAGTATCATCTTGTAAATTCTACACTGCAAGTGCCTTGCCCTCCTTCACTGAATTTCACAGGGCAAGTTAACAATTTCCTCATGGCCAGCCAAGCATATTCCGTTTTCATTTCTTAAGTAAAAATTGATCGCTGCTGTACATATGGAGAGCTCTAAGAGAATGTATTAGGGAGAAATTGCAGAGGTATTACGTGTCTTTACACTTGGTCCAGTGGTTGTAACCCTATATACACTTTTGGTTTTATTGAATGTTAAAGAGCACTTGCTATCTGTAAATAGTTTTGTTGTATTCAAAATAAAAATGCAATCCCTGTCAAAGGAAACAATGCTTATGGGTTTTTGATTGTTCTGTATTGTGAACACTCAAGGAAAGTATAACTTAAGTTAATATGATTATTTTTACCAGTTTAATAATGATTTTTTTTATTTTTCTAGCACTTTTTGTGTGTTTGTGCCACATCTTGAGATATAAAGCTTGAGTCCTTCTAGCATCTTAAGGGCTTAGTGAGGGCATTTCAAACAAATGATAATTGTAGGAAATGTCCCCCCAGAGGCACTTGAACTGCAAACCCCAGTTTGAAGAAATGATAAATAAAAAAGTTATGTGATTAGTGCCTTCAAAATCCTCTATTTCAGTTAATACCAAAATCCAACAAATGGTCTCAAAAACTTGATAAACAAAATCAACTTTACCTGATATCCATGCAGACTTAATTTAGGACCAGGATATTACAATTTAATTATAAACATTATTACAAAAAAGCTAGCTTTTATAGCTTTTAAGAATTTGAGGACATTTAATATTTCAAAAATGTCACAATCAGTAAAATGAGGTAATGTGTCATAAATATATTTTTGCTTTATGGGTTATTTTTTACACCATCTAACAAATTTGAATTATCTTTTTTTTCTGCCTGTTCGCCTGCTCCTTCATGATGGTATTCCTACTTTGCCGTGTGAGACTAATGAACATCTGCCGGTGAGTCTTTTATGAGTGTTTAAAATATTTTTATTCAAATGAAAGCTTATCTTCGCAAATGTAAAGATATGCAGTGTGCACCAGTGGCCGCGTACCGAGGCAGTCGACCCAGAGGGGGGCAAATTTCAAGTGGTCCCGCCAGAGGGGCAAAATTCATAAATCGTCCCGATGATTTGCTCCAATTAGGTCTGACTTGACAAAAATGCGCGCGTAGCACGCGAAAATTGCGAATTTCTTTAATTTTGCCTGAAATTGGGTGAAAATTCCCCAAAAAGAGGGACAAAAATGCAAATTTTGGCCAATATCGTCCCGCTTTTTCGAGACAGCGGGGACAATGGCCCCCCCTGACCCCGTCGGTACGCCACTGTGTTATAATTAAAACAGGATCAGCTTAACAGATGTTCAGTGAGGAGGTTATCTCTGAACCCAGCAATAGTCCTCCAGAAACCAATAACCAGGAAAATTGTTAAATGAATCTGAAAAGGTTTTCACACGAATGAGTGGAGCTAGGTTCTTTCGCAAATTGAATATATTCAGGACCAAACGTGGGTTATTCTAAGGACTTCACAAAAAACATAACAAAAGTCTTCAAAAAAAGTTTCCTCCTTTTGATTGAAACATTAGTGGGGAACCAAATATGCACTGAATAATTCTATATTTTTTACAGATAGTGAAACTGTTAAACATGAGGATTTTTCCTGGCTAAAAAAGATTGGCGTCATCATGTAAGATAGAGGTTTCTACAACTGATAGATGAATGAAAAATTGATCAACACTGAGATGTAGTTTGAGTTATGTGGAGTCACCTAGCAGGCAAACTGCAGAGTACACTATAGGATGGGTACCTGATAAGAAAACATCTGTATGACACCCAGGGTTGTGTGTACTTCGGCAAGACAGGTACTTCGTGTAGGTACGCATTCAGTAACTGCATCAAGGGTGGTACCCTATAGGAGGTGGAGCTAAATAGTACACATGGAGTAGCCTTAAGCTTGGTAAGATCTGGCTGTGGTATGCAGTATCCTATGGGTATGTTATACTACACTAGTGTTTAGTGTATCAAATAAGAAAATATGATCATTTTAAATTTGGATGGAAACAGTCTGAGGGGGACTAACTAAAATTTTTACTATTTTTCATAGTACCACATAAAATCTATTATATCTATTAGTAATTAAAGTAATAAGACTGTTCACCATAGAAAGACTCATTTATGATTCAGCATACTTTGATGGATTTCTATGGGACTTGGACACATTGATTTTTGGGCTCCCATAACAGCAGCCCAGCAGGCACAGTAAATTAGAGGGATGTCAAAATAATGGTCAGCATTAATGAAATCAAGTCAAGAATTTTTAGAAAACTGCATTGAATTTTTTGAAACTACCCTGGAAAATAAAATTGAATCAACGTTTAGGAAGCAGGTGTGGTTCCGTGGAAAAGCGCAGGACTCATGATCATTAGCCGAAAATGATCACTAGTGTTTCATTAGAAAAGCGCAGACTCGTGATCATAGACCATTTAAATTGGGAGTTCGAGCCCAGCCGTGGCCAATGTGTCTGTTCTTTGGGCAAGATACTAGTCTCAAATTGCCTCGTCGACCCAAACGCAATCTGGGGAGCTGCTACAATGGGAAATATTACAATTAAGTGCTGATAGGGTTGTACGCTGAGCCAGCTGCCACCTAAATGAAGCCGAATGATTGTGATGATTTCAATTGCAGCGTACTCATAAGGCCAAAAAAAAATTGTTGTAGTGGAGCAGAACGGGACAGTGCACAATTAGGGTAGGGCGTGCAGATTTTTTTTTTAAATTGTTTTTTTTTTGAATAATGCATTACTACATCAAATCCATCACACAAAGTCTAATGTAATTGCATAATTAATATTGATACTTTTGATACATTTTATAATATTTTTGAAAATCAATAAAAAAAAATTAGGGTAGGTATATTTTGTACAGGGCTTGATTTAGGCGGCGGGTTACTCCACTACAACAAATTTTTTTTTTTGGCCTAATTGCAATCGCGCCGTGAAGCATTCCGTAGCTTTATAAATGGACATAATGTTATTATTAGTATTTAGACATATTAATTTCTAAAAACTCTGACCTCCTTTCAGACATGCCAATATGTGTGCCCAAGGGAGCCTTGGTTATTGATCACAGCATTAATTCAGTAGGGACATCAGCCATAATTCAAGTTCTGCTTGTTCAATATTTAGTCCTTGGGGCTGCTCATACCCAATAAAAAATTGTTATGGTGGCAAAGGGATGATAATAATTGCAAAGGCCCTTCAATTTGATTGTAATTTTTTATGTGTAAGTGTACATTTTACAAATACAGGTTGCACCTTGTGGTTTCTAAAAACAAAAAACGTTTCCTTGAAAGAAACTTGCAATTTGCCCTAAGGATTATAGAAGGAAAGTTAAAAGTGTTATATAATCCTCAGTAACTCAAATGGATGACTAGTCCAGCCCAACATTGCGCATTGAGGGAGCTGACTGATAGGGCATAGACCTTTACATTTTAATGAACTTAACATTACATAAACAAAAATGTTGCTTTTATGTGTTATGATTCTGCAGGTGCAATTATTTGCAAATGAATTATAAATGAGACAAAGTGGTGTTTGAAATGTTGTGAGAATATGAGTTGGAAATAATCTAGGGAATATGTATTGTTGATGGTACATTAACCCTAACGCGGCCGAGATGCAATGAGACGCAACGAAAACGTGGTGGTACCGGTCGGAAAATTTTCTCGTTGCATCTCGGGCCGTCAACAACTATTTTTGGTCGCGCGCAAAGGACGCTTCATTGGCACATCATTGCATCGGGCAGCTTACCGTAAAGACGCGTTGTTGTTTCTCTTGGCATTTGGGCCGTCTTTACGGCAAAATGACGCGATTGGTTCCTCGTTGCATTTGGGCCGTTTTACCGGAAAATGACGGGTTGTTCCTCGTTGCATTGGGGCCGTCATTCACGAGAATGAGTGCGATGCGTTTCCACTGCATTGGGAAACGGGTTTGCCCGCAGAAGGCGCAGTGCTTTTCATCAGGCGGGTGACACTGTGTACCAAATGCCCATAGAATTTCGATTTCGATGGTGATAGCGCCACCCATTTGCGATATTAAGCTATTTTTTGAATTATGCATAACGAATTGCATGACGTAAACCGGAGCATGACGTAGCATAATAGCGCCACGCACACTCTGATTTAGCGTAATAGTGCCACTCATGACTGGCGAACTATAAGGCTACAATTTCAGGCAGATCGGTGTGCAGTCCGCATCCATTTATTTATTTATTTATTTAATTTCTAATTTCTTATAGGAGGAAATACAAAATTACGTTATGTTTTTCGTTGCATCTGGGACGTCTTTCCTGTAAATGGCGCGATGTTTTTCGTTGCATCTGGGCGGCCTTTTCGGGAAAATGACTCCTATGTTTTTCGTTTCATCTGGGCTGTCTTCCGGGAAAATGATGCGATGTTTTTCTTGCATCTGGCCGTTATTGATTTACAGCTACTTATTCCTGGCCGGGAAAAATGGCTAGATCATGAAACGCAACTTTGGCTCTCGTTGCATCTGGGCCGTTAAAAATAAAAAGAGATTGCCTTTCGTTGCAATTTGGGCCCGTCGGTCGGCAAAACGCCGGTCCGGGTTCGGGTTAAATAGGAATCTGAAAAGGGAGATAAAAAAAAGCTTTAAATGTTGATTTAAGTCCCTGATCGGATTAATGTCAAATTCGAATAGGGCCACAGAACAAAAAAAAAAAAACAAGGAAAAAAACTATGTGTAAGGAATGTGAGACAAACCTGTGAATGAATTTTTTGCCAAAAAAAGATCTAACAGCCTACTTATTCTGTTATCATAATATCCATTTATTTGGGCGTTATGTCATATTTAGGTGTTACCCAATGTAGGCCTGTAGGCAACTGTAGTCACTCATAGATGTTTTGTTCATTTTTTCTTCACATATGGAAAATCAGCAGAAAGAGTATCCAAACCAAGCCTAGCCTAGGTCAGGATTCTTGTGAGGTTATAGCTCCCAAAATGATTTGCAGTTCATTTGGGAAGCTATCTCAAAGACCAGTGACTTGGGCATTGTAGTGGGACATTTTCTTTTAAAAACATCTTAATGTTGATGCATGTAAGGGAAACAAATCATTTCTTGGGGCTGCTGTACTGTTGTAGCCTACACACTGAACTCTTGACCAAAATAGAACAATTTGAACCATTTGAAATGGTTAGTAGCCACCACCAGTAGCATAGCTTGGGAGGAAAAAGGACTTGTTGTGGCAGCTTGCTCTCTGTCAAATGGGATTCATGTATAAGGTGGTTGATGTTATCTCTTAAGGACTCATATCAACAATTTCCCCCTACAGTATGCAGATAAATGAAGAATAAGTGCAGGGTTTCTCATAGGCGCCCGCGGGCCAAATCCGGCATGCCAACCATTGATTTTTGGCCCTTGAACTGGCTCTAAAATATAAAAGGGAAACTAAGATTTTAGTTGCATTGGCCCTCAAGTAGGGATTTCAAAATGTTTGGCAAGTTTTCTCTGGCCCTTCAGCTAATATACTTGAGAACCCCTGATATAGTGTGTCGCCAACAAAATGATGGAGAAGAAATCATGTGATTTGTTAACTCTTATTGGGAGAATAACTCTGTTGTTAGAATTACTCCATGGAAGGGTTCGTCATTGTAGGAGATAGTGCGGTATGAGTGGTAAATGCTATCATGTGATTAAGAATGAACCAAATAGGTAAATGGGGTACATGTGGGTTACAAGGTTATTGTAGGCAAAATAGGGTTATGCATCTGATTAGGTGCAGCACCAGAAAGTTGATGATTAGCATGTTTGTGGTGCGTTTTGTCAGTCTCTGGGACTATTTTTGCAACCTATGTGTGGTGATGAAGTGACATTCCTCTTACTACATGAATTAGAATTTCTTTGTTTGAGACACGCTGTAATGGGAGGCTTTTTGGTAAAGGGAGGAGTACTTTGTTCGTGCTGGCAGAGACGAGAGGTTTGGTGAAATGAGATGGTTGAGAACGACGTTTTCATTGTGCATCATCTTTGAGGAGGAGGGGGCGAGTTTATATTTTTTTCAGTAAATAGCTGCAGCTTAAATTGGTGGTAGTTAGTTTGCCATACATTTTTTTTCTTTTCGTTTTGTGTTAAACACCCCTTCACGACAAATTGAGGCATAACACCTTATCTGTGAGAAAACTTAGGACTTGTAATCAGTGTGAGGTAATACTGCGATTGAGCTAAGTAGTAGGACCCCCTTGATTTTCCTCTTTCCCTTATGGCTTGCCTTATTTGTGGTCCTCTCAATCAAAGAATAACACCTATTTTTGTTAGTCTCTTATGAGATGGCCACCTTAAAATGTCAATTGCTGATTAAATTTTGTTACAAGTACAACATGTCCACATTGCTCTTTATTAACCCTTTAAAGGTGCAACAAGAGATTTCAATAAACAGATGTCCGAAAAAAAATGTAAAAATATGATTTAGCCACTGGTGTAAAGCTTTATATCAAATATCCCCATCTGTAGGACTAAGCTGAGAAATGTACAAAAAATGTGAAATTTCTAATTTCATCTAGGAGCAAATACGAAAAATTCAGCCTGTTTTCTATTGAAATATAAGAATATACAAACTCACCTTTGTTTTCTTGAAATATTCTGTAACCCAAATAAAAGGTAGCGTCTATTGTGTGTCTAATCTATATGAAATCACTACTATATCACAGAAAATAGGATGACTTGAAATCTCTTGTTGACCTTTAAACCACCCTTTTTTGGTTTTATAAACACTAAATATTGGTTTTGAGATGGCTTTCCAAATGTACTGCCATCATTTGGGAAAGCACCTCACAAAACACGCTGCTTTCGGACTACGTAGACTAGGGCTTGTTTGGAATCATTTAATGCATTTTTTTTATTGAAAAAAGAACTAATTTTTTAAAAAAAATGCTAATTTTGAATTTGTTTAGGCTCTTGAGCGAGACAGAATGCCTATAAGACCAAGGCAGAAGAAGGGTGTTAAGATCAGGCCATAACCAGGAGGATGGGCCGTGGGGGCGGATATATGACCACGCCATTCAAAAAACGCCAACACCTAGAGCTAAAAAGTCCCAAAATCCAAGGTATTGCGAAGTGAGTGCAGCAAAAAACAAACTCATGTTTTTTTTTTGTTGATAAAGTAACATTTTCTTAAACAAAAAAAAAAACCTTTTTGCCAACTACAATCCATTGACATTTTGGGAAAAGTTCCCCTTTGAAAAAAAAAAAGTTGTTGCCCTCCCTAAAAAAAAATTCCGGTTCCAGGCCTGGTAAACCATGGTGTACATATCGGAAACAAACTAACAAAGATTGGAATAATTTTGTGAGTGTGGCCGGGCATTGTTTACTGATAGGCCAGTCAAATAGAATGAATGCTGCCTTAACCCAACAACACTAATTGCAACAGCATCAATTCCAACAGAATTGGATTGAGAATACCTTTAAAAACAAACATGGTGCGCTACCCTGATAATTTATGCATATCGCCACTTTTGGATTTTGACTAAGTTTCCTAGATTTGATGGATTTCGAAACCAAAGATGATTTTTCTCTTCAATTGTTTGAGTCTTAACTTAATCCTTTTTTATACAATATCTTTCATATAAAACATGTCAATGGCCTGTCTTCCACTAATTTTCTTCTGAATTGACTATTTTTGTAGCACCTAAAAACAATAGCTTCACGGCCGCAATCTTGGATTGCAGCCAAATTTTCATCAATTGATAGTTTTGTTGCATTTTGAACCTATGGACGATTTCTTCAAATTTTTCAGCCCAAAAGTTAATGGCTTGTGACATTGATCTTTCATTATAATACAAGTTAAAAATGCTTGTCTTAGGATTGTTATAATTTTTGAATAAATATCGAGACGGGCTATGTAAACGAAACCTTGTGAACCATATCAAATGTCTACTAAAATCAAAGGAGTGGAACAATATTTTAGGGAGGAAGGTTATACCGGGGTCAAAAAATATGAAAAAGTATCAAAACGTAATGCGCGTGTCGAAAAGTATTCCAACATGTTCGTTACATTCCAGGCATTAAAAAAAGGTATTATAGTTGCCTATCTAAGGTCGTAGTTCATAGTTATGAGTCAAATAGGTTCAAGGCTACAATTGGGGTATAAATATTCAGATATATCCGTTTTCGTTATAAAAATGGTGTCAAATTGTTCGTGTAATGGTACAGAACCCAAAATATGCTGTTGCCCATTTATAATAGTTGATTTGCATACTTGAACGCAAAAATGTGACCGTGGGCTACAGAGGGTCTATGGGCGAGTTCACTATTCATAGCTCTGTAATTCTTATATAGAAAGTTCAAAACAAAGAATCTATTTACATTACTTATCTAGTGGGACAAATTACAGTTTACACCAGTCCGAGCAAATCGGACCCACCCATTCTATAAATTTTACCCCAGGATACCGGACTTATTTGCCTATTGTACTAAAAACTATAAGTGTAGATAGGGCAAACTATGCCTTTTTTTTAACCTTAGGAATAGCCCAATAAATTGGTACATCATTTACCACAATTCGAACAATTCTAATTTTTACCCCTGCTTACAACGTTGCCCCCTTATTTCGAAAGGTTCCGCTAGGTTGATTTTGGTAGACTTTATATATTATTTTTTTTGGACTTATTTCACAGTATATTAACACCAAATTGTTTTGTGCAAGTTGTGTGGGTCAAAGCATAAAATTCTCGGACTATGATAGGTAATATGATTAACACCCTCTTTACTGGAAATACAGTTATGAGCTTGTAAACTGTTACACATGCTTTGTCTACTTCTAAACAAAATGTGTATCACTGTTTGAATGCTTGGATCACATTTGAATGATTCCGAAAATGCTATTTTGCTTCATTGAATGAAGTCACATGATTTTAATCTTTGTTGAAATTAAGGCATCATGCCTGCTCATAATAGTTTAAAATCATTAACAATGCTCATCAAAATAAAGCAATGGTATGGTGGTCTCAGGGTGTCGTCAAAGGAAACGACTGATGCAGACAGGGAGGCTTAAAGAGAAGATATGAGATTTCAAGAAAGAAAGTTGACCCCCATTTTTCTCGAACCTAGGTTTGTTACATATTTGGAATGCTACCAATGTATTAGATACCCACACCTGAAGTGAATAAGCTGAATACCCGTTCTTTATGTAATAAGAGGATGATTTTGTCGTTTCTGTCATGCCCGACAGAAAGTCAAAACATGTGTTATATGGGGAACGATTACACTAGCAGGCCGTTCAAAACAATGTTTGCGGTTTTTCTTTGCACCTGTTTGTCCCAATATAAAGCTCCAAACGTTCTCGGTAGGGAAGGGGGGCTGGGGCGGGGGTCACAACCAATCCAGTGAAAGTGGGAGAAATTCATATCCTAAAAAAATCTACTCCTGTCACTTTTAAGATCAGGCCCATAACCCAGGGGATGCGGCTAGAGTGGGGGGCATATGACCCCGCCAAATTCCAAAAAGCCACCCCTAAATCTAAAAAGTTCCAAAATCCAAAATACATATTGCGAGCTGACGTGAGCAAAAAACCAAATATCATGTTTTTTTTTATTTGCAAATACTGGTGACTCTAGGTTTGGTAAACTGAGTAGACAAATAATAATCTTTCCCTAGAGGCATCAAATTGGGAAGGCTTCCAATTTGGATTGCTCTAGGGAAAGATAGAAAAGTTCCTGTTGTAAACAAAAAATTTGCCCCTCCCCTAAAAAAAATCCCCTGGTGCAGGCCTGTGGTAAGATTACCATGGGTACAGGTATCAGAACAAAAGAACAAAGATTGGAATAATTTGAGTGTGGCCGGGATTGGTTACTGATAGCTAATATGGTTAACACCTTTTTACTGGAAAGAAAACAGTTATGAGAGTTAAATGTTCCACAGGCTTGTCTAATAAACAAAATGTGTATCACTGTTGAGTGCTTGATCACATTTGCATGATTCAAACTGCTATTTGACTTCTGAATTAAATCACATTGATTTTAGTCTTTGTGAAATAAGGAATATGCTCGCACATAAAAGTTTAAAATTAGTCATTATCGCTTCATCAAAAAACGGCAATTTGGTAGGGGTGTCTCATGTTCGTCTTCAAAGGAGGTGACTGATGCAGACAGCCGTCTTGAATTATATTAATTTAGGCCAGGAAGTTTCCTAACTGATACAATTGACATTTATTTTTTTGTTGGTCATGGGGGGATCGGCTTAAAACAAAGTATTGGTTTGGGCAAAAAGCAAGAAATAGAGCAAAAAAATCCAATATCTGACATTGGCAAATGGTTTCTGAGTCAGTGTATTATAATGTTATCGAAATGTTCTTGGAGTCCTTGAAAGCAATCCCAGATGAGTAGGGGAGAGAAAATTGTTACATAATCTGAAGTCTACCCAGCTTGAATTGAATTTGTAAAAATTTAAAACAACTTGCATCGTCATAAGAGTGTTATTTATGATTTGCACAAGTGATTACCAAAAGGAAAATCATCGGAACTGCATGGTTCTTGAAATGTTGAAGGGACGGGGGATATGAATTTCTCTCAATTTGAACTGATGAGTTGTAGACACCTACCGACCAATGTTTTTGAACTCGGCAGTTCGTAATTCATCATCATGGAAAAAAAAAATGCTTTGATTTTGTGTCGTGTACAACAGAAAATCTAAATCATGATCTTAGTGATTCTGATTACATAACAACAGCATATTGCAGCTTATTCACTTAAGGTGTGATCTAATACATTGATAAGAATTCCAATAATGCAAAAAAACCCTGGTTCAAAATAAATAGGGGGAGCTTTTTTTTTTTTCTGGGAATGTCCTTGTCTCTTAAGGACTGTGGAACATGTAAAATGGTTTCCTTTAAGTATTTCTAATTGCTGGGAAAACTATTGCCAATTTCCTTGCCTTTTACATGGAATACATTTTGCTCATTAAAGACACTATCGTGATTATCCAAAAAGTAAATTTGAATATGCTGGACTGGATTAAAAGTGAGGATAAGATCTGTAGAATTCTGATAGTTACTTTTGCCAACTGAAGAATCCAGAAAAGGAAGAAAAACGGCATGTTGAAGATACCGAAATCTCCATTGAATTATGTGTTGTAGTAGTGTCCGTACGGACAGTATGACAAGTTTCCGATTTGTCTTAATTAGGCTCCTTTGGTCCTATTATTTGCAGGGGTATGGTAGGATGCCTGTACTTGTTACAAACATGCCAAAAAAACTGATTTTGATGTTTTGTTGATTTTCTGATTATCAAATCCACTGATATGTTGCCTTTAATCCATAAGGAACACTCAAACTATGACAAAATTCATCGACTGGTCAAGAGATACACATTCACATTTGCATATAGACAGGCCTTGGAAGAAGTCGACCTTCTAATTAGTAGCAGGAATATGGTGATAGGTGCTGGTCCCTCCTTTTCACCTAAGTGTTCTCCTTGCATCCCTCTTGATAGAAAAATGTGCAAGTTCCAGCCTCTCAAAGCTTGTTTTGTTCGAAAAAGCAATTTGCTAAAAAGTGTGACCCGTTTCGACGTAGCTTTAATCATACCGATTGTGCTCCGAGCTTTTTCTCCGATAAATGTTGTTTTAGACTCAAGGCTATTTTTATTTTTAGTGCAAGTACTGTATCAATATTTGCTATGTAGCAAAATAGGGAAACTTTATTTTTCTAGATTCTTGACATAAAAATGGTTGGGGTGTATGCCAAAGTGTTATTGGCCACCAAAATGCTGATGTCATAATTTTAGAATAAATTTCTATTGGTAAAATGGTTTCAATCTTAAATTAATTTCAGCATAAAAATTGTTGTATTTTCTGTATTATTACCATGAAAGTAATCTGCATCGCAGCAGTGGATCAAAAGAAAAAAGAAAAAACCATAGGGCTGAATGGTTTTATTAGTGGTGCCCCAAAATTTCCTATACATGACCACTTGCAAACACTCAACTTTGGAAGAAATGGGGATGATTGAAACAGCAGCTTAAAAGCTTGGGGTCATTTGGTAATCGGGTTTTACAACCCCATATGATTTACCTGGAAGTAGTATCAATTTTGATATTGGACTGTGTTTTTCTCAGTGTCTGCCTGAAATTTCAGCTTTCAAATTCATTTCTTTCGCAAGATTTGACCAAAACAAACAGCCATTTTGATGGTTAACCATCAATATTAGCACACTAGTGAATAGGGCATTGCACTCCAGGATTGCATTCTTCATTGTCACGTCTACCGTCTAGCATGAAAAATGCAAGTTAGTTTCCCACGATACTTGGTGGTCAGTGTATATAAGTGCCAAGTAGAGAACAAAATAGACAAAATTGCAACAGCCACCGTTAAGACATATGCCCCTTGTTCTGATACATACTAACCATACCAACCATATCAAGGATGATCTGTTGATGCACTAAAAAGACATTTTAACCTGAAGTGTATATCAAATGTTTGACACACAAACACATACACATACATGGAGCATGCTGCCATAAGATGTTTTCGATTAAAATCAGACAACCTAAACAGGGCCGTCCCCAGGGGGGGTGTGAGGGGGGTGTGTGACACCCCCCCATTTACAAAATTCTGTCGGCAAAATGTTGAGTTGTCGGCGATAAGGGTATAATGTCGGTGCAACTGATTGTTGGGCAGATTATCGGACTGTCGTTTGCGGTGGACAACCTTTTGATAATTCTTGAATCCGGCCCATGATTTTGTCGGCAACACAGACTCAACACCCCCCCCCCATTAAAAATGGTCTGGGGACGCCCCTGAACCTAAACAATCTACACGGCAGTGCAGATCCAGATCGATCTGTTTCCCCGAGATCCAAATCACAGATCCAGATCACGGGAGACCATTTAAGAACTCGCGGTGCAGTGAGTGCAAAAGTACGGCGACCTTTCGAAGCGTAAAGTGTACAAATGATACGCATAACCTCGATGATTGAAGAATACTTTACGCGTAACATAAAAGTACACGCTTAAAGTGCAGCGACGCTAACCAAGCGTGTACACACCAATGTACGCGTTGCAGATCTGGATCAAGTTTGGCCTTTGCCCGTGTAGATGCAAACTGGTCTACGGGAAATGGATTGATCTGGATCCGATCTGGATCTGCACTGCTGTGTAGATTGCCCCATTGACAAATGTTTTCTCAATCTCAAAGATAAACATTGCTGATGCATGCCATCATTGTCCCCTGGGGGGGGCGGGGGGGGGGGGGGGGCACTTACATACTTTCCTGTGTTGTCATCCTCAAGCAGGACCTTTCAGATCTGACCCTAAACGCGGATATCTTTCCTTCATTCAGACTACCCCTTATCACAAATAACCTAAAAGCATACCTTAAGCGGCACTGGCACGTTTCACAAAATCTTGACATTTCTTCATTTTCTTCGCAAATGATAGTCTAGGCCATTGGAATAATAGAGATATATTTTACCATAAAAGGACATAAACAGAATAGGGACATTTATAAGAGATTAAAGACGCCATGGGGGGGGGTTTCGACACCTGCACCATTTCGCACATTGCAAGCACCAAATAAATCGGCCTCTTTCCCTGCCAATCCGCGCTGAACAGGCCGAACCACGTTAAGCACCCAAAATAACTCAGAGTAATTTTTAAAAAATTAAGAACTTATAAACCTAGAATTGACCACATTAACTTCAAATTATACATATTATGTTCATTCTCAGTACAAGAAAACATGGCGGCCCCCCAGATACGAACGGACCGTCTTCACGGTGAAGTTTTGGATCATTTCTGTATGGGGAAAAGACCATAGTGCAATTTAACTGGTGTATCTGTTTGTTGTTGTGAGAAGTAACCATTTGCGTATAACGATCTTCCGCTTTAAATTCAATGGAGTTGGCGCAACATGCTGTCCGATTTATGCTTATAATGGTAGAACACTAGTGATGATCAGGCAGTCACATAACGAACTAGGGCTAAATGTGCTTCTTCTGAAGAAGGCACTAATGTCATCATGCAATGTTTCTATGACCTTTGACCCCATCTAGGAACCTGCGAATTGAGCAGATAGTAAGGCAAAATGTATTTATAGGTTTTCAAAGATGCACCTTTAATCAAGCGTATATTGCCTTTGATAATCTGTGTACACCTCATTAGTGAACTTGTGTCAGTGTTTAATGGTTTTTCTGACCAACTTTGGGGATCAGACCACTAGATTTGAGACTGAAGGAATTTCTGAATTTTCAAAGAATCCCCTTTAATCAGCCAACATTGTCGTACAACACCCTATCTGTGTACTCTATATAGTCCTTCAGAGGATCTTCTAACTTAGTGATCATAGCATTTGATTTGAGACCAAAGCAGCAATTTACAGATTTTATGAAAGAAACGCCACTTTAAATCGGGCCTTACTTGACCTTTGGACCCCAAGGTGTTTACATCCCTTAGGATCTTGGATCAGTGTTATTCAGACCCAACTTGGTGATCATAGCAATTAGTTTGAGGCAGAAAATTGAATTTATAGATTTTCAGGGAATGCCCCTTTAATCTGCCTACATTGTCTTTCGCCTCAATCTGTGTACGCCCTATATGGGCCTTGGGTTAATGGTTCTTTTGACTGAAATTTGTGATCATCACAATTGATTTGTGTCAGAAGAAGGAATTCATATATTTTCAAAGAATGCCCCTTTAATCTGCCTACATTGCATTTCAATCACCCCAATCTGTGTACACCCTATATGGGCCTTGGGTTAATGGTTCTTTTGACTGAAATTTGTGACCATAGCAATTGATTTATTGCAGAAGAAGGATTTATAGATTTTCAAAGAATGCCCCTTTAATCGGCAAACATGAGCTGTGTCCCAAATCTGTGTACGTCATATATGATGCTTGGTCCAATGGTTCTTCAGAAACAAGTTTGGTTGAAATCGGCCCAGCGTTTGGTTAGAAGAAAGCATTTTAGGGAGCGTTGGAAAGAAAGAAAGAAAGAAGGAAAGAACTAGAGCTAATTGCGCTCTTGCAAGAGCACGAAAGTTAGGCGGTTTGTGACCGTTGATTCGAAAAGAGTTGGTCGCATGCCCGGGTCGCATGAAGAGGTCACAAATGACATTCTTTCATCCACAAGATGTACCATTCAGATTTGCCAAGCGATTTTAATTTGTTAGAGCCTGAGAATAAATTAATATAGGTTTCCTTGGAATGCCCCTTTAAATTTGTAAATGTGGCATCTGGGTCCAATCTGTGATATAGCCTTTAATTTGTGGGAGTAGGAATCTGTAGATTCTACTATGCTTAGTTCTGGAGATAAAAATTCTTGATATTATTTACCTTAAAACAGAAAATGACCTTAAATGACCTTTGACCTCCAAAATAAAAATACCTTGCATACACCAGGTAACATGAATGCATATCTGAAAGTTAAGTCACTGTACTCTGTTTGAGTTTTTGAGATAAAAATTTTTTGAATATTTTAGAATATTTTTGATTTTTGACCAGAAGTTCCCCCTTAATGACCTTTGACCCCCATGCCGAGCACAACGTTTGTGGAGGGTCTTAAGCTGCTTCATATATATGAGTCACGTGACCATGCAACGTTGCATTAGTAGATTGAAGATTTTTTGAAAATTTTTCACATTAAGACCAGAAGTGCCCCCTTAATGACCCAAAATTGACCTCTTCGACCCATACCTTTTCTGAAGGGTCTCAAGCTGCTTCATATGCATGAGTCACGTACCATGCAATGTAAACTGTAGGAGGAGAACATGTTAAGAAAATCCCACTTTGAACCCTATGTGACCTCTGACCCCAAACAAAGCACACTGCATATAGCTTGTGGCCAAGTCATTACTCTGAGCGAGTTAGCGTATCGTAGAGGTCAAAGCGTTAAGGAGGAGAAGGAGAGGAGTGGTTTGTAAGAAAGAAAGAAAAAGAAAAGAAACAGCCAAGTAACAGAAAAAAATATAGAACTAGAGTAATTGCGTCTTGCAAGACGCGCGAAAGTTAGCGGTTTGTGACCGTTGATTCGAAAAGAGTTGGTCGCATGAAGAGGTCACAAATGACATTCTTTCATCCACAAGATGTACCAATTCAGATTTGCCAAGCGATTTTAATTTGTTAGAGCCTGAGAATAAATTAATATAGGTTTCCTTGGAATGCCCCTTTAATTGGTAAATGTGGCATCTGGGTCCAATCTGTGATGATAGCCTTTATTTGTGGGAGTAGGAATCTGTAGATTCTACTATGCTTAGTTCTGGAGATAAAATTCTTGAAATTTTTTATTTTTTTTACTTGTTATAATTTCTTTTTGACCTTTGACCGCCAAAAATAAAAATACCTTGCATACACCAGGTAACATGAATGCAATCGAAGTTAAGTCACTGTACTATGTTTGAGTTTTGAGATAAAAATTTTTGAATATTTTAGAATATTTTGGTTTTTGACCAGAAAGTTCCCCCTTATGACCTTTGACCCCCATGCCGAGCACAACGTTTGTGGAGGGTCTTAAGCTGCTTCATATATATGAGTCACGTGACCATGCAACGTTGCATTAGTAGATTGAAGATTTTTTGAAAATTTTCACATTAAGACGGGAAGTGCCCCCTTAATGACCCAAAATTGACCTCTCGACCCATACCTTTTCTGAAGGGTCCCAAGCTGCTTCATATGCATGAGTCACGTTACCAATGCAATGTAAACTGTAGGAGGAGATACATTTTAAAGAAAATCACACTTTTGACCCTACTTGACCTCTGACCCCAAACAAAGCACACTGCATATAGATTGTGGCCAGGTCATTACTCTGAGCGAGTTAGGTCATTAGAGGTCAAGCCGTTAAGGAGGAGTAGTGGTTGTAAGAAAGAAGAAAGAAAGAAACAGCAAGAAAACAAAATAAGAACTAGAGCTAATTGCGCTCTTGCAAGAGCGCGAAAGTTAGGCGGTTTGTGACCGTTGACTCGAAAAGAGTTGGTCGCATGAAGAGGTCACAAATGTCATTCTTTCATCCACAAGATGTACCATTCAGATTTGCCAAGCGATTTTAATTTGTTAGAGCCTGAGAATAAATTAATATAGGTTTCCTTGGAATGCCCCTTTAATTGGTAAATGTGGTATCTGGGTCCAATCTGTGATGATAGCCTTTTAGTGGGTTGTGGGGGTAGGAATCTGTAGATTCTACTATGCTTAGTTCTTGGAGATAAAATCCTTGATATTATTCCTTAAAACAGAAAATGACCTTAAATGACCTTTGACCTCCTCCAAAAATAAAAATACCTTGCATACAACACCAGTAACATGAATGCATTCTTAAATTTAAGTCCACTGTACTATGTTTGAGTTTGGAGTATAAAAATTTTTGAATATTTTAGAATATTTTTGGTTTTTGACCAGAAAGTTCCCCTTAATGACCTTTGACCCCCATGCCGAGCACAACGTTTGTGGAGGGTCTTAAGCTGCTTCATATATATGAGTCACGTGACCATGCAACGTTGCATTAGTAGATTGAAGATTTTTGAAAATTTTCACATTAAGACGGGAAGTGCCCCCTTAATGACCCAAAATTGACCTCTCGACCCATACCTTTTCTGAAGGGTCCCAAGCTGCTTCATATGCATGAGTCACGTACCATGCAATGTAAACTGTAGGAGGAGATACATTTTAAAGAAAATCACTTTTGACCCCTGTGACCCTACTTGACCTCTGACCCCAAACAAAGCACACTGCATATAGATTGTGGCCAGGTCATTACTCTGAGCGAGTTAGGTCATTAGAGGTCAAGCCGTTAAGGAGGAGTAGTGGTTGTAAGAAAGAAGAAAGAAGAAGAAGAAAGAACTAGAGCTAATTGCGCTCTTGCAAGAGCGCGAAAGTTAGGCGGTTTGTGACCGTTGATTCGAAAAGAGTTGGTCGCATGAAGAGGTCACAAATGTCATTCTTTCATCCACAATAATTCACCATTCAGATTTGCCAAGCGATTTTAATTTGTTAGAGCCTGAGAATAAATTAATATAGGTTTCCTTGGAATGCCCCTTTAATTGGTAAATGTGGTATCGGGTCCAATTGAGAACACCTCAGTATGCAGCATCTCCAGGGGATATGAAAAGCGCATCTAATAATGAGAGCCTGCATTAAATATGAAGAAAACTCGCCAAATCGCTGTGACACCTTAAAATTAACCGGTACATTTTAACTGAAAACTCACAAATGCCAATTCAGGAACTCGCACTCGCAGGTTTATCCACACCCGAATTTGTCGCACTCATGTTCCCTAGCACTTTCTTACTTTGCCAAAACCATGAAACATGATTCCAACACTAGAGTTACGAACTATAAACATAGTAACAAAATATGTATTAAGCTAGTGTATCACTTTATTGCCATTGTCAGAGTGGTCGATCAATTAAGCCTCCAAAATTAATAGTTTGTAAAGCAAAGAGGAATAAATATAAACTATCTCTCCACTTCAATAGCTTTAACAATTGTGATGCAATTCAAGTTTAATTACACTGTATTGGTGATATACTCTTATTGTAAATAATATGCTCATATAGCTAGATTAGAAAAAAGCACAAAAATAAACCATACCCGCAAGCTGCATCAACAACAAGTGTACAGTATATACCCAATGGCATTGAACCATATGGCCTACACAGAAAGACCTTGGCGATTCAGTTCACTTCCAGTTAAAGAAGTGTCAGATATCACTCAAGCCTGGGTCAAAAAAGTTCAGGTTATATGCTACAGTGCACAGTCCCTGTTAAGTGCATGTCTATACTAGGTATTGCCAATGAAATTAGCCCAGGTTATGAAAAACTTGAGTTGTTGATTGCGGCCCTTATGCAACATTTGATATCCCACAACAAATCACATCCCATGTAGCGCTTGGCGTAACCATTACTCTGTGTGCATTGGTCATCAGCGGTTAAAGGACTGCAAACTGTAGGAGATACATTTTAAAGAAAAAACACTTTAGACCCCTTGACCCCTGTGACCTCTGACCCCAAACAAAGCACACTGCATATAGCTTGTGGCCAGGTCATTACTCTGAGCGAGTTAGGTCATTAGAGGTCAAGCCGTTAAGGAGGAGTAGTGGTTGTAAGAAAGAAGAAAGAAGAAAGAAGAAAGAAACAGCAAGAAAACAATAAGTTAGGCGAAACGCCTACTTAAACAGCAAGAAAACAATAAGTTAGGCGAAACGCCTAACTTAAAGAAAGAAAGAACGCCTAGGAGCACAATATGTCAGCTGTGCTACGCACGCTGACATTAATAGTCGTCTATCTCAAAGGACGGGCTCAAAGATATGCCCACTGGCCTGCACTGAATCTGGTCCCTGTGATCCTTTAACCGAGTAGCGCAGAAAATTTGGTTAATATCATGAGTTACAGTGGATTTTTGTCTACCTAAGTAGTGTTATTGTCACATTTATATATTTTCGGTAAGGAGGGACCGGATCCGCCATTGGCTACCCTAAACGTGATTGATGATCGAAAATGTACCCCTTTTTGGTCATTTTGCTTGGTTTTGTGACCCTTTTCGCGGTCCGTGCGGTCCGCGCCGCGGTGTGAAAATCCTACCCTTCCCGCGTTTTTCTGCTCGCGGATGACAACAGATTAAGGTTGAGTGGCCCCCCCGGGTTTGTCACTTCACACTTCATATCTCCAAAACTGTGTATATGTCCCCCCCTTTTGAGCATATGGCGCCATTTGTTTCACAGCCTTGATGAGAATTAGAGAATAAAGGTATTGTTTTTAGCCTCTGCCGTGTATCTATCGTGTCATATCACATGGCAACAGCTTATTTTAAGTAGAACACGAGCGCAGCCGAGTTGTTTTACGCTAAAATAGTGCTGTCGCCCGTGTGATATGACATGATAGATACACAGCAGCGGCTAAAACAATACATTTATTCTCATTCTTTAACACTTTATTCAAAATAAGAAGCGATATTTATAAAATTATGATAGATTTTACCCAACGAACTACCCCGACTTTTAAATCGATCAGTCTGTGTTTACTATGCGTCTTTGATTGGCCCCAGCAGTGCATATGCATAGCGCGTTGACACGTATGCGCTGTACCGCGTGATATCGTCCAATATCACATGGCAAAGAACCAATGAAAATGCGTAAACAATCTCAAGTGTTTAAGAATTTTGTAGACGATCCAGAGTGGAGTGAATTTTAAAACTACAGCATTAAAGGTGCAACAAGGGATTTCGCATATCAGGTGTCCTGAAAAAAATCGAAAGTACTGATTTTTGTCCTGATGTAAAGTTTTTCCATCAAAAAATATACCCAGCTGAAAGGATTAAGCTGAGAAATGATTCTTTAGTACAAAAATTGTGAAATTTCTAATATATATAGGTCATTTCTGTAGCCAAATACAAGGTATTGAGTGTCTAATCTATATGAAATTTCTATTATGACACAAAATATTTGGGGTCTCAAAAAAACTCTTGTTGCACCTTTAAGTTTGAGAGAAATTGCCTGCAAAACACACAATTTCTTTTCACTTGTGCAGTCAGCTCATGCCATTGACACTGTCGTATATGTAGCACCCCTTCACACATCAAAAAGTAATTACCCGGCATTGATAGGGAGTTCCTGTTTGGAGCCCTAGGCCATGGTATATGTTTTGTGTGTGTGGGGTGGGGAGTCATCTGCATGAATTTGCTTGTGTTGTGACGTATGGAATATTGCCATGATTCGCTGGTTATAATGGAAAGTATGGTTACTTCAAATTCTACCAGTGGGCTCAGAAATCATTGGTAATATTTTGTCAGAGAATGGTGATTTTTTTTAAATTTGATTTAATATAGACAGGAAATGATTGTTACTGTACATTTGTTGGTTCTTCCATTGTTAGTTGTTCTTGCACAATTTTCAATGCTACATCAATTGGTTGAGTATAACGATTACATCATCTCTGGAATGCCTAGGGTAGTAAAAATACTGACCCTGTAACAAAACAAAATGACTGGAATTATGCCACAAAATGAGTATCTGAATTTTACATACACAAAAGCACAGGTCATGGTTCAAGAATTTAAAAGTCCAAAACAATTACAATTACAATACTCACATACACAAGAAACACTCTGTAACAGGGATAACACAATATTTAAGTAATATAATGTTTTCGTTCTTGATAAGAATGGTCTTCACTCCAAAACACCTCATCTGTGAGTTTTGCAGCTGATATTCAAACCCGTTGTAATGGGAGACTTAAATAATAAATTTTTGGGGGGGCCCCCAATCCCCTTAAGAGTACTGTGACAAATAATATTGGTCGACCGAAACGTGGCACATTTTCACTCATCAATAACATCCAAACCATAACATCCTTTAGTCGCTAAGATTTACAGGTGTGGAAAGGGGAACGGAAATAGTAGCTTTCTTCTAATATTAAAAAATTGTTGACCATTTCTGGTAAAATCGGGGGTTAAGGAAAGTAAGGTAGGTTGGCAAATGGCCTTTTCCTATGGCAAACACAGAATATTTATATGTTGTATGTAATTGGGTGGACGTACCTTTAATGATGTACATCTTTTGATTATGCAGGGTTAATAAAGGGGGCACAAAAAAACTATGGTCAAAGAATGTATACATGGTAAACTAAATGAAGATACATTCATTTGTTGTATACTGGGGCAACTTGAACCTAGTTAGGTCGAATATAAGTGTCCAAGTCATTGAATACAGCACTTTAACTTCGGATAGGACACTGTAGACTCTAGCTCAACAGAAAATCCAAGCTTCACTTTTTGAAATACCCATTCCACAGCACGCAGCTCTAAGGGCAAAGGAAATCCACAAATATACTCAGAAAGTTACTTTACTGATTTAAAACGGGACTGTGCACGGCAAAATGTGCCAGTGTAGATTTCCCCCTCTTCATGCTGTTTGGCAAAGCACAGTTACCGGGGTTCGATGGGAGATGGTTTTGATTGTGCCAGATAGATTAAAATGACTTTTGCACTACTTCTTTACCCGAAAGCTTTTGTATATTTTTTTACCAAAGAAGTCAGTACGTCAGAATCAACTCTGTTTCCCGTCAATACTTACGCAGGTGTCAGTGTGTGTGTGAGGCATCCAGAATCCTTCAAGCTTCCATTATGATTCAGTTTTTACAAAAATAAGATTCACTCTTTGTTCTGGAAGAATAGATGGGTTTCACTATTGTGACACATTTAAGTTTTGCAGCAGGTCATTAGAGTGGTCTGTCATGGAAGTGCATAATGCAAAGTTTACATTTATGAACAACATACATGAATTATGTAGTGAAATACTCGGTGGAACACAAAGGGCCGGAGCATTTCGTGACCCACAAGAATGTCGTATCATCTGAACTTCTAGCCTTAGAATTTTCATCATCATAATCATCAGCTTTATCAGTCCACTGCAGGACGAATTCTCAACATGTTCCCATGCTAGGCCTACACTTCACACTGGCCTAGTGCAGTTTGGAAAGGAGTTGTTACCTAGAATAATGAGTGCAAGTAACGGACCCGGGATGATCCCTGCTCTTTTCGATAAGGTCCGCAACTTTTTACGTGCTCATGAGCGACTCGTCTAACACACGGGACCAGAAGCTTTACATAACTCTACGAACCATGAGGCATGGCTCATCCATCTCACCCTCCTTATAGTCCATCTCTGTGCAGTGATGTCATAACCTTGACGCAGGTTTTACGCATGCGTCAAGATATGCCGTCTTTCTGTGTGCGTGTAAAAACACCAGCACGCGTGGTTTACTGGTGCGACCATTAAATATCATACTGACGTCACTGCAGGGAGGTAGGGAAATGGAGTATAGTATTGGGCGTGCCTAGTCTGATGTGCAGATTCTTATACATTCTACAGAAATTCAACATTGTTCTGACCTCATGGACAGATGCAAACATTGCTTATAACACAAAAATGCAAGATAAAAATCAACTAATTTTTTTTGGAGGGGGTGTGGATTTTTGAGTGTATCCAGCAACATAAACAAAATAATAGACGGTGCCAGGATCTTAGAATGCTGTCCTAATTTTTACCATTTTCTTCTACTTTTCTGTCTTTATGTCATAAATATGCACTTTTGTCAACCAGTTTTGGAAATAACATGGGTATCTTCTCTTCACAAGTTACAGCAAGATGGCTTGTCTTGCAAAGGCAATGGCCTGTGAGATAGTCCCCGAGTGACTAGCAATCACAAAAACCCACCGACTCGTGATCTAAGACCTGCGGAAATTCCGACATGTGTAACGTGTTATCTAAAAGTACATGAATTTGTTTTAAAGAGCTGTGGATGATTTGAGTTCATGTGCTGATAGTTCATCATGTGCTCGTATTATTTGCTGCAGCATATGCTTTATGCAAAGGTCATGAAATAGAATGGCTTCTCTTTTTTTGGTCAATTTGTGACAAGCTCCAAAATACATTTGCTTTACTTTTTACTTTGAAAAGCAAAGATAAATGGCTGAGTCTAGCTACATATTTTACTTTTGAACGATTGGCAAAAGCAGGGGCCATTTACCTTTTTGAAAATCAAAGCAATTGAATGACAAAAAATCAACTAACACAAAATGAAGTCTACCTAATTGAACTCTCAAGCCAACCCCAACCCAACTCCCAACTTTCAGTCTCACAACAATCCCTCCCCAACCCAATTGCCAACCCAACCCACAACTCGCCTCTCAACTTTCAGCCCAAACCCAACACCACCCAACTCCTAACCCACAACCCAACCCCACCCCATAACCAACTCACAACTTTAACCCCAACCCAATTCCCAACTCCAATGCCCAATCCAACCTATAACCCAACCCTCGCAATCTCTAAACCTACACCTGATGCCAATCCCAACCGAAACTCCAACTCCACACCACTCTGCACACCCAACCTTGCCAACCCAATCAAACCTACCCAAATGGGCCAATCCCAACACTACCTCCAGACCCAGCTCCATAGCCCACTCCAGACCCACTCCAAATCCAACCTCACAAACCCAACCAAACCTACCCTAACCGTATCCCTACCCCAACTTCAACACCAACCCCAACCCAATCCCAACCCCAACTCAATCCCAACTCCAAACCTCATCAACCCAACATAACCTACCACCCATCAAAGCAACATAAAACCAACCAACACAACTCAAACCTAAAGCAAGCCAGTCTGAACTAAAAACAGTTAAGCAAACAGAAATAAAAACCAAAAGCTACCCACCAAAGTTGGAATTTCAAAGCATGGCTGGGTTCATTTTATGTGCCATATTAATCTAAAACAACTTCATGAAAATGTTAATCCCTTTCTAATACAGTATCAAACCACATGAAAATGGATTTGTTCAAGCCAATTGATGGCAGTGTGCAATCAACTATGTGATACTTTAAAGGTTACTCGCGAACATTTTGAGCCAGTTGAACTTGATAATCCCGGGCACACACGCAACACATAGACCCAGGCATGCATAACTCACACATAACTGTGAATGGGATATGGAAATGAAGGACGCCGGCATGTTGCACAAGACCCAAAAGTTTGAAATGACAGATTCGATCCGGTTATGGTTACTTCTATGGTGCGAGTATGCATAGTAAGTATCCATTGAAAACATGCTGCATTGGCTGCAATGTAATCCATCATGAAACCCCGTTTGCACTACCGGCAATTCGATTGTGTAGTGATAGTGTTATGTGTGTAATTACCATCAGAGAAAAGGCTTAAAGGGCCATTCCATGGAATATTCAATTTTGAATTGATTTACTCAGAGTTTATATCATGTTATATCATGTAATAAACCAATGGGAGATACTTTAAGAAAGGTGGTATAAATTAAGGGTTAACAAATTTAAGAAATGTGCACTGATTTAGATGCTGACTCACATTCAAGAGGCTGAAACTTGAGTTGTTATGGTAATCCCTAAGGACAACATTCATTCTATAACACAGGTTTCAATACTATCATGAACAAATGCTGTAAATTCAAATAAGCTCTGAGTAAGAACATGACAGATGTGGGGTTTCAGATGGTCATACATGAATGGCTACCTGTACACAGAAGGTAGCATTCTTTTGTTCAATTAATAATTACATCAATGAACAACAAATTCAACATTCAAATTCAGCCCACATCTCATGCATGATATCGAAACTGGATAGCAACAAAAAAGCTTCTCAAGGAGGGGGAGCCGGGGGGGGGACTTGTCCATAGAATGGGAAAATTTAGGGTAAGGTGAACATTCTATTTTGTAAAATTGTCCACTAATGGGGAGACAGAAGATCAACACTCTTAAAAATAACCTCATCACTTTTGAACTAGGTACCAGTCAATTTGGCTTACAAGATTTTTCTAGGCAAATTTGACTTAAATCTTGTAAATTTAACCAGAATCTGTCAAACTTGACTAGAAATCTTGGTCGAGCTTACCATAAGAAAGCATAAGTAATACTGATAAGCAAATCATCAACCTTAAATTGAGTATATAACACAATTGTGCAATAAAGCAGAAGTGGAACACAAAATTATTGTCCCTTATAAAAATAAATGTGCATTTTGGTAATCCCTCCCCACCAGCAGCTCCACATAAAATCTGAATGGTCCCCAAGGGAAATCTTCTGGAACAATAATTTAAGGGGCCCAAGGTTGAGGATCTTAAAGAAAGCATCAAATAGCAAGATAATAGAGTGAATTGCATTCAGGCAAAACACCACAGTATTAGTAACAAGTTTGGGTGTAAATATATGCATAGCGTAACACATCTTAGAGCATTGTAGTATTGTCCATCACTTGGGCTTCAAGTGCATTGTTGGGGTTCACAACAGAGTGTCCACTGCAGTATTGCTCAATACACCAAAACTAAGTGAAAAGTTTGAAAGAAATACATATAAAATATTTTGAAGGATTAGGCTCATAAATGTTAAGGTCTGGCATAGATAGAAAAGGATAGGCAATACTAGTAAATCATTATGGTTGAGCCGTCATTTTTGATCAACTCTCAACAATCAGTACATGTAATGGACTGTAGTTTCACAGTGGAACCTTGAATACAAATATGCCTATGGGTTAGCCACTAATATGTTTGCACACTTTTGAGCATTATATGCTTTTTTGTTTTTCTCGTGAAATCCAAAATTATTAAAGACAGGGGTCAAATTTCATAGATGTTACCATTAAAAAAGTGATAATAATTTGGTGTGTATATGGTCTGAGTATTTATTACATTTTGTGAATATTGATGTCACACTGAAAGAACAATTATGTTTGTGTACTTGGTATGGTTAATAAACCCAATTCGGATGCCTTTTCAACGAAAGTATTCATACTTGAATCAGAATTGAAGTTCACCAGGGAACCTGAGCACATTTTGCTTTCAAAATCCGTCGGCCCGGGTCCCGATTTTTCTGTCTTACCGATCGGCCAAAAAAACTTGGAACACTGGGGTAAAAAGCGCCCGGCTAAGAAAGGCTAGTCCAACAATTAACCTAGTTTTGGATCTGTGGGTTGTAGATCACCAAATACTTGGAAGGCAATTCACTTATGAACTTAATTAACAGTGTCAATGCTCTTTGACAGAACAGATGTGCAAAGGCAGAGTAAGGTCATTTAGCCAGAGAAGCAAACCCCCCTAAATTTATCTCCCTTTGTACAATTTTGGCCTGTTGTGGAATCGTGAGCACTATTTGTAAATGGATACTGGAAATGGTTTTAATTGCTCATATTGGATGAGTTTGTAATCAACTCCTAATAATTTTTCTTTTTTCTTACTCACTGTCTGTGGCCATGCATTCCTTGTGTCTAATTTCAACAATAGAAATAAAACTTTAGAATATTGCACTCACTGCTGAAGGCATAGTTTGAAATAATACGAAAAATATAGGTCGTTATAAATTATAACTCACTCATAACAAGATACCAATCTATCAATATATCGCTACAACAAAAATGCGATACAAGCTAATACAGCACTACCTTTACATGAAACCAACTATTCATGCCAGAAATTTCTCATCATCACTGAAATGAATGAATCCATGTTTTTATTGAAGGAAATTGAATTTCCCCTTAGAGAAAGTTGTTCGAATTGATAGTATGAAATCATTTGATAACACTAATGCAAATTCATCATGGGACTACTCATTTGATTAGATAAGGCATGTTAGCAATCTTGGGTGGTAAAAGGTGTGCGCAATATCATGGACACTGGCAATGATGAGTCGAGGGGAGGCGAGTGGGGACAGAGCGACAGTAGGCACAGTTCTTGATGATGTTCCACATGGTTTTTGTGTGATTTTCAAAAGCAACTTTGCTTTGGTGGTTGCAAAATTTGGTATGTTGGTTCATTGTTATGGGTTGTATGATATGATTAGCTCTGTTTCTGTCCAACTCCCCCGCACGCGCATTATGCCGTGGTGCAAGTCCCGTCAGTCTGTGTGAGGGTTTAATTTGCAAGCTGATATTGCTTCAAAGGTCAAAGGTAATTTAGGGATCATTTGGAGCCATCTCAGTTGCATTTTACAGGAACCTTGTGGGAGAGGGTCTTCAGCCATTTTGCATTCAACATATTCTGCAGTCAGCATAGTTCAGTCCCTTTA
Organism: Ophioderma brevispina; assembly: GCA_023653785.1. Lineage (NCBI taxonomy): Eukaryota > Metazoa > Echinodermata > Ophiuroidea > Amphilepidida > Ophiodermatidae > Ophioderma > Ophioderma brevispina. The sequence goes on from JAMKCH010052514.1 coordinate 29,220, forward strand.
AAACCCCCCAAAAATGGTATGTCCCTCCTATTGTCTTCGTTTTTATCCCCCTGGCTGAAAAGCAGAAGGAGCGATTTGCGATAGATAGCGTGCATTGTCCGTAGGTTTTGTTATTGGTTATGTAGTTATGCCAGTTTTTCACTCTCTGCGAAAAGTTTAAGCCCATTTACACCAGCTTAGGGTAAGGTTGCAAAATAGGGTGGTCCCTTAATGGTGGAGATGTCAAAGGGCATGATGCAAATGATCAAAGGTTTTATTTGAGGTCATGTCCAGCAGGTCTGTTCATCTGCAAGGGGGTGATGCAAGTTTACTACGTATTTTTTAAAATATAACTATACCTCTATTCGTGTGTTGTGTCCCTAACTTCTTGTGTCCCTAAAAGTGTTCCCCATCAATTCATGTGATATATCTGCCATAAAAGATGACAGTCCCTCCAAAGATCAACAAGATGAAGAAGAAGAAAAAAGAAAGCGGTAGCAAAGGATTTCAGAACCTTTGCCCAAAATCATTTGTACCAAAAGGAAGCTTGACAAGTGCTTTAGGAGAGTGGTTCTATATCCCCGTTTAGGGGCATTTTTTGCCCATGACACAAGTTTTCACATGGTTCCAAGATCAGCAGGGGATAAAACCCAAAATCTCATATCAAGCCTGGCCGCATCCTATTGGGATCTCACCCGGTAATTTCCTAGGTAAGGATATCATGGGGTGATACAATAGACTTTCTCAATTCCATGGTCGCATCACAATAACACACCATGCATTTACTAGCAACACCTATATCTATTGGCAATGCAGTGCTACTAATTTTTCCAGTGTCTATTTCACATTTTTATCTCTCTAGCCCAATGGGCTAAATTCTGGACAGATTTCTGAGGGTCCCAAATGACAGGGGATTTGAATCCCATTTTCAGTGGATTTTATCTTTCAGGAAAAGGTCACATGCATACAGGAGGTGTGTTTTTCACCAAAACTGTAACGTATGGTTACATAACAGATTCTTTACCAGGTTTGTTATACTTCTGATACAATCTGATAATGGCCATTATCACAAGATTCCTTCTCAAGTGCCACCTTAACTTAGTAAAAAATTCAGCTATTAAAACAAAAAATACCACCCCTCCTCTCTAACATACCAGTTAGTATGTCAGTGGCAAGAAACCGCTGCAATGGGAGAGGAGGCATGTCACCACCGATACTGTACTCTACGTCGAGACAGGGAATTGTGCAAATAAAAGTAAAACAGCTGTGAACAAGTAAAAACGGGGAAGATGGTGCAGCTTCTTTGAGATAGAGAGTAGCAGAAATGCTGTACATACTCTCTTAATGTAAAAGACCTGAAACTCGCACTCAAAGAGAGCCGTGGAGGGACAGAGCAGTGACGTTACTCTAAGTGAAATTTTCCACTCTTTATTGTTTTTCCCTTGGAAAAAAACAGGTGTTACTCTAAAAAAAGAACGTCTTCATGCAAAAAAAAAAAGTTGTTCTCCACAAGCTCCTGACGGTCAGTTTTGGCTTATTTACATCAGAGAGTGGGCCTCTAAATATATCTCCTGGACTGGTCTATAAACAGGTTCAGGATGTATATGAACGGTATCACTTTTCTTGGGCAGGATATTTAATTGAAGCACTTTGATATGGACTCTTGAACTCGAGTGCCCTGCTCCAGTATGTTAGTGATGTAGTTAAAGGTGGTTGTTCCGATTTATGTGTATTGTGTTCTATACTTGATATGAGGAAGCATGGGCAATGGCACATAACCCCCATCAAGTACCGTGGGAAACAAAACTGCGGTTTTGATGGTAGGACGCAATAAGCATGTGCAAAAGGACCCCTATCAATACGTGCTAATAAAAGTGGTAACCACTAAAACTGCGAGTTTTTTTGTTATATCTTGGGAATGAAATGGATTCGAGGCTCAAATTTTCAGGACGACAATGAGAAAATACGGCCTTTCATCTGATATCAAAATCGATACTACTTCGGGTAAACAGGGGGGTCCCAAAGACGATCGGAACACGCCCCTTTAGAGATATGATTTGACACATCCTTCCCACCCTCAACTTCTGGATCAAATATAGGTCCCCTTACAGTTCTGAGCACTCTGTTTCTGTGTAATTATACAGATTTGCCAGGAGTACTAGATTTGTCACTAACTGTATCACTTTTTTGGTTTGGATATTTTGAAGGTCACATTACCAAATGTATTCGCCTCTTTTAACCTTTAAAATTTGTCCCTCTCATGGGGAAAGATCGGGAAGTCAACTTGACACATTTATTCTCTCACGATAATGATTTGAAAGAGAAATTACACATTTTTGTCCTGTGCTTAGCCCCACAAGAAGGTGTTCTTCCTGACACTTAAATCTTTGTCTTGAACCCTTAGCTGAAAATGGAATGCTCCGCAGTTCTCCACAGCTATCTTTAAAGTAGGACATCATGTGGTCTGGTAAAAGCATTCCTGGAATATATTTGACAGTAAAACTCCTAGCCCACATCTAATCAGTTTGTCTGTTTTATATTTTTGGTCAGATGAGCACCGGGCTATCCAGACCTGGCTTTTTGGAGCTGGACCCCGGGGTGGCAGAAGGACCTCTAATAGCTGAAAAAGGCTGAGTTTGCATGTTTTGGCATACCCCGGGTGGGCGTGCTCCCCAAAAGCAGCCCCGCCCCCCCCCCAAAAAAACAATACACCCTGGATAATGATGTAGTACATGGCCTGGTTTGCAACATTTGATCTACCTCGTGGCATTGACATATCTGGTCTTCTCATGGGTTTTGAAGTGAACGTGAATGTATACAGCTTGGCCTTGAGTAACATCCAAGTATGACGACCACTAATAAGCGGTTTGTGCATGTTAATTCAAAAGTTACACAACTGCAATTACAAGATATTTGCTACGTGTTTGCTACTGTTATTCATTTATACAATCCTTCACATAATTATTTGATCACAAGACTGCTACGTGCAGCCCTGTAGTGGTTGTAGTGCAGTGCACACCCTCTTTGAGATGGGGGGGGTCGGGGAGGCGTTTGTAGGTGGGGAACGGTAGTGAGAATTGCTGGGGATAGGGGTGGCGGGAAGGATTGTGGGTTGGGGGAAATGGGTGGTTGATAGTTGGGGAGTTGGGAAGGGATGGGTATGGGAGAGGGTGTGGGGTTGATTGGGGGGTGATTCGCTAATGGGAAATGGGCGGGGGGGGGAAGAGGTGTGGAGGGGGGATGAGCAGAGGGAGGGTAGTGAGGCGAAAGGTTAGAGAGATGGGGGTTAGGGGCGGGTAGTTCTGGGAATAGTTTAAGTGGGGGTGAGTCCGCCCTTGCTGTTGTTTGTCTTCTCTTGAGTTACCTTTTTTTTATTACCATGGGGGGTAGGACACGTATCTGCTCGATTGGCATTGGGGATTTATCCAAACGTAATTTGGGGAACTGCTACTTGCATTACTATGGCAGTCTCGGTCCCAGTGACATTAAAAAATCATCTCTTAAACCTTTGTTCAAATATTTAGTAATATCATGAGAAATTAAGAAAAAAATCTTGACTTCAAAATCCGTCGGGGGTTAGTGTATTAACCCCGCTGCAAAATAGTGAATTTCACTAACGGTCATTTAGATGTAAATATTCGTGACCAGGCCTAACCCTTAGTCAGTCTGTGTGTAACCGTTCGATATGCGTCAGAGCGCCTCCTCCATTAAGTCTTTGAAACAAGACTAGCACCTGGGAGTTGATCCGTTTTGAATTTGCTGTTGCTGTTAGGTTGGATGTCCCGAAACCCCCCCTGTTTACTTACCCCTTTCCAAACTGAGGGCAGTATTCAAAATGATCATATATGGATATAAAACTGGCGTCTTACCGACTAAAAAATATAGATCGATTGGATGAACCACCGAATGCGTAAGCATAATTCATTATAGGGAAGCGCCGATAGTTCGAGTGAAAAGCTTTAGCGATATTTCGATATACAAGGTGAATACTGAAATATTTTTGTTTCTACCAAGGAAAAGCCATTTCTATTACCTTTAATCTTTACCCTCACCGCTTTGGCATAATTACTATATTAATGTACCACACGGGTGTCCGCAAGACGTTTGGTGCCACACTGTGTGTGAATTTAGTCTTTAGTTAAAGGGATTAGCACTATTTTGCTCATCCGAAACAATCGAAAAAAAATCATCAAAAATTCAGATTTTTTATTTTTGTACTGGCATGGATATGCAAACAGACCTACAAGTGTTTGGCTTGAATCCCTTTTTAAAGACAAGGCAGTACTTTTTACTGATTTCTTAATTTCTATACGTCGATCAAAATTCCGACTTGAAGATCAAAAAAGCCTTGTCCGGTGAATACCCCAGAATTTTAACGGTGATATTTGCCCATGATCAATACAAGTTTTGACGCTCAAACACACCATGATGATCTTTTGTTTATCTGAGCTCGTAAAACCACAATCATTCTGTTTAGTTAGACTTTGTAGATGTCATCGCGTATTCTACTTGCGTGAGACGGTATGAAAACATTTCCTCAATACTTATTTTTTTTCCTATTTGGTGGTTTTTTTCTACATTAAGCGGTTTTTTTTTTTGGAATTGTGCACACGTATCCCTGATTTAATTATTAAAACAAATGCATTTCCACATGTTTAGATTCTCTCGGGCAATATCTCTGCTAATCCTTTAATAGCCGGGCATGTGCAAAATTGAGTCTAAAGTGGCTATAATTGTCTCGCCTGAACTTTGTCGGCAGAGACTTATAATCACTTTTCTTTCTGTCTTCTGTCTGCTGTCCCTCCGTCTGTCTGTCCGGCTGCCGTCCGTGTTCACATGCTTGTGAACGATTTATCTGGAGTTCCTTAAATGGGGGGGCTACGAGGATGTAACGTGGTGGAAGAAGCGGGTCGACGAGTTTCAACCTGATATAGATTTGGGCGTAAATATGCTAATTACGTATCTAATTTGCATATTTACGAAAATTTTCCGCGCAAGCTGTGTACAGTTTCTGGAGTTCCGTACTGCGTATAATCATGTACTTTGGTGGAAGGAACGGCTGAGGTAGTTCTCAACCCGATTAGATTTGGGGCGTATTTCGGACACAATTAAATAGCAAATAATCATGGTAATTGCTATAATTTTTTGAAACGGTACATCAATTATGCAATTCCTTTGCTGCATGAAAGCCCTATCATGATGCGCATCTTTCTTGCACTTTTGAAATGCGAAATATGTGTGGCTTATGTATGCAAATGAGCTAATTAAATTGCGTCATTACTGTATCTCTGAAACGGTACATCAGATGGGCAAAATTCTTCGGCAACATGAAAGAATACTATTCCATGCATCTTTTGTGTTAATCATAATGGTCAAGTGGCATTTGGGTCATAAAATATGCTATTAGTGTCTCATTTGCATATGTTAAGGGAAAAAATCTTGTGTACAAGTTCTCTAGAGTGCCCAAATGCGTATAATGATGTCACTTGTGAAGGGAAGCGGGCGGGAATATTTCGACGATTGATTTTGGGCCTATTTCGGCAAATAATATGCAAATGAGGCTATTAATATGCATAATTCTGTATCGCTGAAACGGTACATTGGATCTATATAGGGCAAATTCTTCACTACTGAAGACTTATCTGCATGCAGTCTTTTGTGTGGAATCAAATAATTAGGTCAAAGTGTATATGGGCCAAATTAAAGGGGCCCATTTTTGTGATTAATTGACCTAATTATGCGTATTGCTGTATAGCTAAACAGTAACATTGTAATATCAATTTTCTGCATTACATGGAGCATTGGGGGGTTAGGAGCGGTGGGGTGTTGGAGTGGGTGGGGTGTTGGGCGGGGTGGGGTGTTGCGGGTGTTGGGGTGTTGGGAGGGGTCGGGTTTTGTTTGGGGGTGGGGCGTTGGCAAGGGGCTGGGGTATTGCGGGTTGTTGGGAGGTGGCTGGCCGTAATGCGGGTTGTTGGGGAAGGGGTGGGTGTTTTGGGGAATGGGTTGTTGGGGAAGGGGGCTGGGGTATTGCGGGGTGTTGGGGAGGGGGAAGTGTTGCGGGTGTTGCGGGTGTTGGGTGTTGCGGGTGTTGGGTGTTGTGGGTGTTGGGGCGTCGGGTTTGGGGAGGGGGTAGGGTGTGCGGGGGTGTGGGGTGTTGGGGATGGGGCAGGGGTTTGCTTGGTGTTTGGGGTGGTGGGCTGTTTGAGGGGGCAGTGGTATGGGTGTTGGGAAGGGGATGGGTCACTGTGTGGTGTTGTGGATGGGTTTGTGTATTGTGGTGTGTTGGGTAGGTGGGTGTGGGTTGCGGGTGTTGGGAGGGGGGTCAATGTTGTGGGTTGGTTGGGGAGGGGGTTGGTGTTGTTGGTGTTGGGGCGGGGGTGTTGTGGGGTGGGGGTTGTGGTTAGGTTTATGGTTTGGTTTGGTGTTGTGGGTTGTTTGGGGAGGGGTGGGTGTTTGCATGGTGTTGGGTAGGGGTATTTGTGGTGTGGGGGCTGGTGTTTGGGTGAGGGGGCTGGGGTATTGCGGGGTTGGGTGAGGGTGGGGTTTGGGAGGGGGCTGGGGTATTGCAGGTTGTGGTAAGGGGCTGGGTATTGCGGTGTTTGGGGAGGGGACTGGGTATTGCGGGGTGTTGGGGAGGGGGTGGGGTTGTTGAGGGGTGGTTGGTGATGGGGTCATATGTTGCGGGGGGGGGTGTTGGGGAGGGATAAGGATGTTTGCCGGTTGTTTGGGAGGGGTGGGTGTTTGCAGGGTGTTTTGAGGTGGTTGGGGTGTTGGGGATTGATTGATGATTGATTGATTGATTTATTTGGTTCCTCAACATATAAAATATACAATATAGAAGAAAACAATATAATTCAAATCAAAAATATTAAATGTACAGAATTTAGTGATTAAAAAACTACATAAATAATAATATGAGGCAAGTGCCAGTGGGAGAAAGAAACATAGAAAAATTGGGGAAACCTGGATAACCGAAAGCCAATATACAGGCTTATTTCCATGGGGTCCATTTTCAGAGAGACAGAAAGACAAATGGGGCCAAAAAGGAATATAATTCATAAACCTGATTGGGGGAAGAAAATAAAAAAAAGGGGGGAGAAAACTTAACTCAATGAACGGAGACCCCATTGGAAACTAGCCATTTCAAAATGATCCCTTATTGCACATTAACTTATCAAAAAGTTTTGAATACTCTTGATGGTGTCCAGGAAGCAATTCCTCCCCTGTATTGCACTAAATAAAAGTTGTGGAAGTAGAACTTTTAATTTTAGGCACATAAAATTAAAAGCCTCCCTCTTGTCGGTATGATGGATATAGACAATTTCACAAAATTTCTTTTAAGTATGGAGCACCATTTTCATAAAAAATTTTGTGAACATGGCATAGTTGTAAAAAAGGTGACCCTATTCTAATATTCAATAATTGAGATTGAAAGCGCCCTCTGACCATGGTGTTTACTGGGGCCCACCATTCAGAATAAAACATCATTTTGTTTGTGTGATTTGTATTTATGTTTAAGATTTTTTGATTTAGACCTGAATACCAAGAAGAACATGCGTAGTCAAAGTGACACTGAATAAGTGGCTGAGCAAAGAATTTTACGACTATTTTGGTTTAAGGCCATTGCCTTTGCGATCTAAATTTCATCCTTGAATTAGCCTTTTTATATGGTTATTGGCAATAGCCGCCCCGTACACAGATTGGTCAATGTTGACACCCCGATATTTGACAGAATTTTTCCCTTTATAGTCTGACCTAGACGGCAAACTTAAATTATCAACCTTTTATTCTCCTTTTTGAGCAAAATCATGCATTCTGTTTTTACCAGATTATGACAATTTATTGTCCACAAGCCAGTTACTACATGAGTCAAGAACTTGGCCAGTTTATTTGAAATGAGATCTGGGGTCTTTTATGAAAAAAAGTAGCACTGGTCGTCAGCATTAATAGCAGCTACATTCTAGTCAATACTACAATCATGTCATTTTTTTTTTTTTTTTTTTTTTTTTTTTTTTATTTGAAAAAAGATATATTTTTTTCTTTTTTTTTTTTTTTTTTTAAAGTTTTTTTTTTTTTTTTTTTTATAATATAACAGAGAAATAAAAGTGGCCCCAGGATACTGCCTTGGGGCACACCGCAAAGATATTCATTGCACTGGAACAGACCTTATTAATCAAACAATCTGGTTGTCTGTTAGAAAGTATGAGCGAAACCACTCAACTGATTCAACTCCCATTGCACTTAATTTGTCAATAATATGAGGTTGGTTTACTGTGTCAAATGCTTTTGAAAGGTCAAAGCATGACCATGCCAGTGAATAAACCTCTAGATTGAGTTTTATATGGTCCATCAGTGCCATGAGCTGAGATCATTGAGTAGTTGCTCCCTGAAGCCGATTGGTGTTCATACCAAATATTATTGCTAGTCAAAAATTGTTCAAATTGAACATACAGCTTTTTCAAAATTTTTGATATTGCACTCAAAATACTTACAGGTCTGTAGTGCTTACATCATTTTTTTACTTTCTTAAAATATAGTAACTTTTTGCCATTTTGAGATCATTCGGACAATGTTACTGGGGTGATGTGTATTTACAATAGGTATGGGGATCTTCAGAATGAACACCATCCCTCAAAAACCTTGATGGGATGTTGTCCAGCCAGTACTTTGTTCGGATGAGGGTGAAGCGTTCGTTTTCAACAAATTCCTCACTCACACAGTCTAATTTAAAGGTATGTGAAATATTTTTGTCTTGGGAAAATTTTCTAAAAAACCAGCAGAATCATTTGTAAAATTTGCTTGGGGAAGGAAGTTTATTTACTAAAGCAGATCTACGCCATTAAAGAAACTTTTAAAGAATTAGCAATTTTTAAGGATCATACTGGAAACCCTATCTCCAAAACAATACTGCTGCCCTCTGTATCCCTTGATTTGTATCCAAATCCTTAAGATGCTGCCAAAGTTTCTGGTTGGTTTTTGGGGTTTTCAAGCATCCTTGTTCAGATAGTAGCGGATTTTCGGGGCGGGGGTGGGTGGGGTGTTGTTGGGTGGGTGTTGGGGAGGGGGTGGGGTGTTGAGGAGGGGTGTTGGTCCGGGGTGTTGGGGAGGGGTGGGTAGTGTGGGGTGTTGGGGATGGGCTGGGGTTGCGGGTGTTGGGTAGGGGCTGGGGTATTGCGGGGTGTTTTGGGAGGGGTAGGTGTTGCCGTTGTGGGGGTGGGGGGGGGGGGTGGGGTGTGTGTGTGTTGGGGATGGGTTAGGGTTTTGCCGGGTGTTGGGGAGGGGGTGTGAGTGTTGGGGATGGTGTTGGGGAGGGGGTGGGGTGTTTTGCAGGGTTGTTGGGAGGGGGATGGCGTGGTTTGTGGGGTGTTGGGGTGGGTGGTGGGGGTTTGGGAGGGGATTGGGTGTTGGGGAGGGGGAGGGGTGTTGGGGAGGGGATGGTGTTGGGAGGCTCTGGGGTATTGTGGGGTGTTGGGAAGGATGGAGATGTTTGGGAGGGGCTGGGGTATTGCAGGGTGTTTGGGTGGGGCGTGTTGGGGAGGGTTGGGTGTGCTGGATTGTTGTGAGGGGGAAATGTGGCCGGGTGTTGGGGAGGGGGTGGGGTGTTTGAGGGGGGTGGGGTGTTGAGGGGTGGTTGCTGGTGTTGGGTGGGGTGGGGCATGGGGAGGGGGTGGGGCATTGGGGAGAGGGTTGGGTGGGGTGTTGCAGGGTTGTTGGGAGGGTGGGTGGGGATTTGCGGGGCTGTTGTGGAGGGGGGGGTATTACGGGGCTTGTGTGTGTTGGGCAGGGGTGTTTGGATTGGGTGGGGTGTTCTGCAATCCTCCACTGTCTCTGCTTGCACAACTTCTTTGGGAAAAAACACCCTACTCGTCAGGTTAATTTGGCCTGTGCGATCTCTTGTCTTACAGTATACGCGAAGAAAGCAGGTGAGATTTGTGGTTCGAAGAACCGACTTGTTTTAATACTATAGTAAACTAATCACCAAAACATGTCGTCTGCATAGACTTTGGGTGCTAAAATGTGCGAAAATAGGTAAATGAGCTTAAAATAGGATACATAGGACATTAAGTTAGTCAACATTTGCTAGTATATTTCACTAATATATGCTTATATAAGCTAGGCGTGGTATCATTAGAATCGGTGAGATGGTCAGTGGAATGGATTGTTCAGGAATGTGTATTGTTGAAAGTAATTAATGGAGAAGAAGCTCTGGTTCGGTTTTTAATAAGATGCTTAAGGGCAATGTTGGTGTTTTTTCATCAAGTAAAACAAGTACTTCGCGTACGCTCGCTTGGCTGAGTAAGGCGGCTGGCTTGAAAAATATCAACCAGATTTTCAGAGGCGACATTTCTTTGATTAAAAAAAAAATGAGGAATAATAATCAGCGGTCCCTAATTTACATGAAAATAAGAGGAATTTCAATGAGGGGGTGATTTTGCAAATAATAAAACAGCCGTGCCCCCTCTGGCTTAGTGTTTTCTGCCTGCATGTCAATATAACAGTGAAAGCAAAATAGGCCTATATTGCACTCACTTAAACCATTTGAATATGTGTTCCCACTGAAAAGAATTTGTTGCCCCTCCCCAGGTGCTCAGGAAAGCTGCATGGTTACGTCACGGATTTGGGTCAGCATGATCAGTGATTCACATTATGCCCTCGGAAAGTGATACGGATTCCATGGAATTCTAATATCACGTTCCAGAGAGCAGTATATAGTTACCTTCCAGGTAAGTTTCGTTTAACCTTTTCGATTCTCTGTAAAGTGTTGCACCTGTGGCCGTGGTTTGGATGTGGCACTAGAACAACATTGCTCTAAGGGCATAGCTTGTTCTACTTGAGCAATCATTATAGGTTGACCCAGTGATTTCACAAGGAGGGTGCCCTCAATTTTCAAAAAATCTTGTTTATGCATAGGCTATGTATATGCTTTTCCATATACCAATCACTGTGGGAAATAGCTAAGCTCAATCATTCATTTAGAAAATCACAAGTTTTATAAAATTCTGGATCCATAATTTTGTTTATACACAGTATCCTATGGCCTATGGCACTGTTATATTATACTTTTAAGATGCTTATTGTATCAAAGCAAAAATCTAATTCAATCTCAAACTTTTGGAATTGAGCATGTTAGGTGACTATCTTTAGTTCAAAGAAGTTGACAATTTAGAATTTTTTACTAACAAAAAAAATATATATTTCAAATCTCTGAGTCAACCATTAAATACCACCTGTCTTGTCTTCCTCTCTTTCGTAGACATACCGTAGTTCAAACGTCCATGGCAACCTAACTTCAAGGCAGTACTCATACGGTAGATCTTGCTATTTAACAATCGGGGAGGATGAGATTGCTTTCATTTCCATTCCTGAATTGCACCTATAGAAATGTCAATGGTGAAAAAATATTTTCCCCTGACCCTATAAAGATGTGGATTTTAACTTGCAACACGTTGAATAGAAGAAACTACGGTTGAATGGAAACATTGTTTTCCACTTTTCATGTCGCCATGGGGGAAAGCTGATTCATATGGTGTTCATGGGCCTGGGGTTTACCAGATTAGCACGTGTTGCAATGTGCAAGAGAGAGTCATCCCATGTTATGAATTCATGCTTATTTGCAAGATGCAGATTGCTGCACACAGTATAGTACTAAAGTGGGTGCTTCACTTGAGCTGTAGGCCCTTAGCCTTAAAAGGTCCATGGACAGGCTTTAAACATACTTATAATACCACAAAAAATGGTGTCATTTTAGTTATAGCGATCAATGTAAAATTGCATGAAGCAGTAATTGAGAAACCGTATATTTGATAAAAATTGGCCATATATCATGTGTTTGGACCAAGCTGTCAAAGGAAATTCCCAAAACGAAAGTGATTATCGCGCGGGCCAGCGAGACCCGGAAGTAACGCCCGAGTAACAATTACGCAATACGCATAAAACGCATCATGATCGTCATAGTGGAACGGAGTGAGCGTGGCCCAGTTTTCTTGCATACGTACACAGTGAATTCTCGCGGTATATGCGTCGTACGGTTTGTATCAGATGAATAATTTTCTTGATTTGGTGCCGTAAAAAAAATTACGACCCCCCCCCCCCCCCCAACAATAATGTGCGTGATTGCCGAGGGTGCACCAGCGGGACACACCGACAAGGAGAATCAGAACAGAATAGCTTTATTCAAGTCTCTCAGACAAAGAAAACTAAAGGAGAGCGATATCTGGAGTGTCCGGTTGCGGGTAGCCACGTGTGAGCTTGTTTAACAATTGTTACTCTGACGTCATTAACGGGTCAAAATCCAACTCAAAGACGGTGTTGGACTAAAACGGGCGGGGGGGGTGGGCGTGTGGGGTGGGGGGGGGTGTGGGGGGCGGAGGGACCGGGGGGCGGGGCGGGGGGGGGGCTCGCGAAAACAGGAGAAGGCCCTGTCAGTTGGGTTATTTATCCTTGAAATTTAACACTTCCCGATGGTCCACTTTTAAAAAATTGTTGCCGAATCATCAGGATACTGTTGAGGTACGAAAAATGTAAGAATTAAGAAATGTATACTCAGCCGTGTCTCCTGGACCTTTAATCTTTGTGAGATGTTTTGGTTTTATTAAGTTCATTAAGATGTGAGGTCTGTTATTGAGGTTATTACATATCATGTATACTACCTCAGTGCCAATGTTCTAAATTATTTACTCAATACTAGTTACAGTGTTGTGATAAAATTTGTCCACTCAGGCATGCACATAATGTGAGAGGAGATTTACAAACTAAATTTTGTAAGTCCATTTCTCTATCCCATGCAGTGATGTCATATCCTTGACACAGCTTTTACGCATGTGTCAAGAGATTGGCCTCTTGTGCGTACGTTGTTAAAAACCGCGTCGCTTTACAAGCAGCGCGGGGCTGTTTAAAGGTGTGGACCATCAAATCTTGTTCACTGCATTGGAGGAGGAAAATGGGGTATAGACCCATGGTTATATCTGGAATGTCACACTGATCCCCAAAGAACTGGAGTGGTCTGCAAAAAAAATCCTCATCAGTATCCTCCTATATTTTGGCATTTTATCTTTTTAGCTTATTTATGGACCTGTGTCAGAGGAAAATTGCTGAAGCCTTTTTATAACTAACTTGCCAATTTAAAGTGACAGGAGGAGATTTTTTAGGATATGAATTTCTCTCAAATTTCACGGAGATGGGTTGTAGACCACCTACGAGAACGTTTGGAAGGTTTATGGACAAACAGGTGCAAAAGGAAAACCGCAAAACTTGTTTGAACTTGCCTGTCTATCGATCGTTCCCCATAGAAAACATGCCTTTGAACTTTCTGTAGCGACGACAGAAAGTACTAAATCATCATCTATTACACAAAGATGGCGATTCGGCTTAGTCACTTCAGGTTTGTTTTATCTAATACATTGGTAAGCATTCCAAATATGTACAAAAACCTAAGTTCAAGAAAAATTGGGGGCAATTCTTTCTGGAAATCTCATCATGTTCTCTTTAACATTAGAAATGTATCCGTGAGGAAAGACCGACCGAGTTCTGGGCAAAATTCGACCGATCCAGTGAAATTGACCCTGAAATGGGTATTAGCTCAAAATGAGCACAATGTGACTTGGATTTACATATTGCTACCTCGACAAATTTGATAAAAAGTGTAATATGTATTTGGCCAGCAAAGTGTATTCACATGTCTTCCTGGCTAAATTGAAGTAAATAATGTCACACCCACCCAAAATGTCCACACCTTCTGGTAAAAGGATTGAGTGGTATGGAGATCTATTCTGTTTTTTTTTTCTCAAACACCATAAATATGTATTACACGTTTGGTTTTTGGCAAAAAAAACAAAAAGAAAAAAATAGCAATCAGCAGAAAAACAGATATTGACGTGGAAAAAAGGAGTCACTTAATTGGACACTGATAGATGTTTTAGAATCTGTCCAGACCGGTTATCTGCCAAACAGACAGAAAGATGTACTGATTGTGTTCAATTGTGTTCCAAGATGTGGGAATCTTGAGCGATAATTATATATGAATAAAGCAAAACTGGATAGCTAAAGCAATAAGAAAATTATTGCCGTGTCTTGGCTATCACATGTGAATTTTTTTTTTAGTGATGGGGGGGGGGACGCGGGCGAGGGGACAATAAACAGGATAAAGATGTATATTCTTTCATTCTATTTCATTTCGCCTTGAGGGAGGACAGCCACAGGTAGGGATGGGGTCGATGAGGTTGAAAGGCCGGGAAAGGTAAAGGACCTCTTTCGTGTTACCTCTTCTCCTTGGTAACATTTATATGCACTTTTCCACTCTGTTTATCTCACACCGCTTTCCCTCTTTTTCTCTCCCCTTTCTCTTTGCCCTCTTTTTCTTTAATTTGTTCTCTCTTCCTCCTTGTTTCATTCCCATTTTTGTTCGGTCCCATTCGCATTTTTTGGTTTGAGGGACTGACCACCACTGGTTATGCCCTAATGTTTTTACAATGATGTTTGTTTTTTTTTTTTTTTTTCCCAAATTACAGCTAAAGGTCCTTTTCCTTTTAATTATGCCTCATATCCATTCACTTACATTGTAACAAAAACCACCACGTACACTAAACAAGCAAATGCTGTTCATTCCCACGGCACGGTTCGGTAACTCCCATACACCAGTGTATCTGGTTTTGGGGTATGAGATTGCAGAAAAAGAAGCTCAGTTACTGTCAATACAAGTATAACCCACAGAACAGTGTCCTTGGTAGATGGAATATAGCAGTTCATACGGTGGGGGGGGGGGTCACTGCAAACTAACAGTAATGTGAAATCGGCATCAACTCCGGCCTAACCTGAGTGCTAGTCTTTCTCAAAGACTGCTGAATAGCAATGACTCGTGGGCCTTATTATAGGAGTAAAAAGCAATAGTCATCCCGCATCATAATCACATGAACTTGGTAACTAATTACTGAAAGTTTGGACAGTATAAATAATTAATCTCACGCTAATGGTAATAATGTATCTTCATGACACTATATGGTACAATAGTGTTGGTGTGCTGTTAAATACTAATACCTCCTCCTCCTCCTCCTCGTGTTCAGGTATGCAAAATAATATAGCAAGCCTAATTTATGTCAGAAGCTAAATTCATTAGGGCAGATTGTCCTTTTTAAGGACTCTTCTTGTCAGATACACTCTTAGAAATGTTGAACCTTTATTTCTAAGAGTGTATGATATTTGATACCAAGAACACATAAGGTCAGTTGATGTCAATGCATGCACAAGTATAACCCAATGAACTGTATCCTTAGTAGATGTTAATATTTTAACTCCAAATTGACTAGATATAAAATAACCGAAATGCAGAGATAATCATCACAAAATATTACACAAGAGTGATCGACACACGGAAACATTCCCCCAGATCCAGGAAATAGTCAGGGAAACCATTGGTGTCATTTCTTCTCAATCAAAATAGGAAGGGCCTATCCCTAGCTGGAGGTTTCTAAAGTAGACTGTAGGTTGTCTAGGGTTGGAAAAACTAGAAAACTGCTGGGATCTTTTGGAGTTCCCTTGGACATGAAATCATATCCTTCCTGCATGCGTCGTCTGGTATGTATAAAACTGGCCAATTAGCATGATTAGCACGGGGTATCTATGTAATGTAAAGCATTTAACCATGTCTATTTAAAAAAAAACAAGCCTATGGCAAATTACTGGTAAGATTTTACACTAAATTTCTGCTGGGTCAAATTGACCTAGATTCTGGGTTTGTAGGAAGCTGATCCAGAATTGGTCCAAAACCCAACTCTTTCAGAATGAGTTACAATTTGGCTTAAAACACTGTGTCATTTCAACTTGGAATATGACCAAGCAAAAAAGAGGTACTATATATTGTTTTCCAGTGATCGAGTAAGGAAAACTATTCGCCTTCGCTTCAACTCCTCTTTCATTTTGTTGAAACAGATTTAAAAAAAGTATAATTACCTTATACCAAAAATTATTTGTTCAAGAACTGACATAAATTGCTGCACAAAGTAGTCTACTGGTTCTTTTAGCGAATATTATTAAACCTCAGAATATTCAGAACAAAATCATGCCATGTCATTGGCGGATCTTATTACGGAGGGCTATTTCCTAGGGAAAAGATTAGGACTATTTCCTACAAACTCTTCCCCAGAGGCACAGTGAGGTGTAATTAAAACAAAATACTACATGGGTTATTCTGGGAAATAGGGCACAATATTTTCAACGAGGTACTGGATAAGGGCCTATCACCCCGAAACCCGAGGCATGAAGGGTGATAGGCCATAGCCAGTACCTCGGTAAAATAGTGTTGCCTTATTTCCTCTAACCATGTAGTATTTGTATAATATTAAAGTTGTTGTGCTTATCAATATGGCGTCATATTGATGATGAGCAGCAAATATTAGAATAGTGCAGCCTGTCATACGAAACAAATTTGACTGCCCATCCACTTTGACACCATTATTATATGACACTATATTATCTATTTAGTTTTGATTATTTTAATCACTAAAAGATTTCCTTTTCAATTATAGAGACAAAAATATCCCCAACTGTCAAAACTGAACCAACCCATCCTATAGTGTGCACCGTGTAACAGTAACATGCACGTAAATACTTTGTGATGACACACTGTCAAATATTGTATCATATTTTTACCCATGACATAGCGTTTTTTACAAAAACCCCAGCACTGGAAAAGTATGATTCAATGTTGATACTTCAAAACAGTAAAAAAACAGTGTCACTGAAACATCACAATGAAGATCTCAAAAAGAGAACGTTATTATACAAAGACCCAAGGGAACTAGACGAGTGTGCCTGTGAGACTTAAAATTGTCTCTGCAGTGTGAATCCATCATGTATGGACTGTCTTACTTAATTAAAAAACACAGAAGAAAACCAACCCATAAGTAAATCAGCAGTCCAATTCCCAGTGGTAGGGAGGTTTGTGAGTGGTCTGGGGATGACACTTCCATAACCCTATTTTCGGCCCCTTTTGTCTGATTTTAAGCGGAGAGACCTATATGGAAGCTGATAGTGTGTGTGATGTGCCGTGTCGGTGTGTGGGTGCACGTGTGTGTGACATGGGTGGTGAGAGAGGGGGGGAGAGAGAAGAGGAAATATGCCGGCAACCGGATGATTTCCCACACGTACCGGTTACCGGCAAACGGGAGAAGGCAAGTGGGGGAGTTCCGTAGTTAGGAGGTTTCAGTAGTTTTAAAATGAACTGCATAAACACTCCATGGATGCAGGCTATGTGTCATAGAGGGGCTGTATTCAAATCAAGGCGGAATCAGGATTGAAAAAATATCAAAATTACCGGGGGGCTGAAAGGCTGTGTGTTGTGTGTAACTGCGTCCAAATAGCTCAAAATGGTTGCGGACTGAATTGCAGAATTTGCAGAATTACAGTGGGGCGCGCCCCATCGGGATCCGCACATGAAAATTGTGCATGATTGTGTGATCATTTTAAATTAGACCCCCTCCAACTGGGGCTGTTTGTCAAATTCCACGTTCACGGATAACATACATACCCAAAAACCGAGTATAAACGTGAATAGATACGACCTGTTTGACAAGTGTTAAGAGTTTGTAAACAAACAATAGACCAGTCAAACAGCAATGTTTGTAAACATGTTAGGGCTGGTATCTTGAACAGGTCGGCCTGACTGCTTAAAAATGGGCATTGTATCTGTTAGAGTTTATTACTATGGGCCATAACGATTGGAAGGCATGGATTGGCAGTGCAACAAAGAAAGTGACGTAGGAGTTAAAATGGTCTATAATATGAAACTCTGCTGTAGATTAGATGTGTGTGGGAGATTATGTGGGAGAGATATGGCCGAGCGGTTGGGGAGGTCTTGCTGTTTGTTGCAATTACAAAATCCGGGTTTGAATCCCGGTTTTTTAGAATACTTGCTGCGATTGATTTCAACCGTGTAATTCTGATTTATAATCTGTATTAAATGAATACGCTTTCCTCCGGTTCACTATGGAATTGGGCAATGAATCATGAAAGCTATCTTCTTCGGAGGGGACGCTAAGCTGTCAGTCCTGTGTACAGAGCAGTACAACTAGGCATGTACATCACAGTCAGTGTCGAATTAAGAGTAGGGTGTAAACCATGATGTTCCCAATCCACCCCAGTCTCAAAGCGGGCCAGTTAGGAGCGTCCGTATCATGGATACCGCGCCCCAGATCAGTTTACTCAGTTGAATTATTACATCCTGACACCACCCCACAAGCCTTACCAAACCGACCTGGGGATCGGCCAAGAGAAGAGAAGCTGTGTTCTTGATACCAAATGCGATTATAGTAGTTCTTTAGTCTTGGGATTATTAGCATATATTGGAATTGCTACCATCAACAGGAATTCTATAGTGAGCTCACCAAATCATAATGTAGCAGCATGTTTCGTGGTTAAATCTTTTATAGGCCTAAAAACTACTCAAATGCTCCATATGATCAGCTAACCGTTATCTTAGCAATATAACCTTATGAAACCTTCCCAATCAAACTTCAGTATAGCCAATATCGGCATGGTGATTATGATCATATTTCAACATATTTCGATCCATTACATGGGCATGCATGTGCAATGCCATGACATGTGAAAGGGAAGTTCGGATATGATATGAAAAGGGACTGTTGGTTTTGGTTTCTTTGAAATTTGCTGCAGGGTATTCGGTCATGGCTTTTTACATTGACCGGTGTGTTTTGATTTAGGAGTATAGGTTGCTGATGTTTTCAGTAATAGGAGTCTACTTTAGACCAAGGTTGTGTTAGTCCTTCATGGATGGACCTTTGTGTGGGCCGACAGCATAAACTGCAGGACCACTTTAAAAATCTGTTTGTGTGTGTGTGTGGATGTATGTGTGTGTATGTCACTAGTTTTTTTTAATATGACTCAATGAAAATTATAGTTAAAGTTCAAGTGGAACCAAAACTTGTGTCATAGGGGTACCATGGGAATCCAATGTGTGTTATGAGGTCAAAGGTAATTGAAATTAGAGGTGGAGCGGCCCACAGCTTATATTCTTTGATATAGCAAGCCAAAAAGCCAGTGGCGGCGCACGACTTCTTTTCTGTGGGGGCCACAACGGGGGAAAAGGTGAAATCTTGGGGAAAGTGAAATTCTGGGGGGTGGCAAAATATGGAAAATTGGGAAAGTTTAAAAACAAAATTTGGCCCCAAATCGCCAAAATTTTTGCCAAAAAATCATCATTTTTCTTTTGGCCAGGGGGGGGGGGCGGGGGCCAAACGGGGGGGAAAAGAGAAAAAAAAAAAAAAATAGGGCGAAATGCCCCCTTCCCCCCATGGCGACGCCTACTGGGCGAAAGCATGAGAAAACCACCAAAATTATATGTTTCAACAGAACTCTGGAAGGTAATATGTGAGAAATTATTCCTCATGGATGGTCATTCTGACAATTCCATAGAAATTTTCTCATGTATTACATTGATACAATTCATCTTGAATGTAATCAGATAGGCCTACATGTTTAAATCATGCCTGTTTGCTTCTTCAGTTTTATGGATATCATGGGCAGAAATTTGGTGATGGTTTCAGTTAACTTTTATAAAGTTTACACATTCATTTTAAAACTCTGATCAAAAGTGAAGGAGAGAAAGTTCATGAAAAACAGGGCATCTTGCAAAAAATATTTCTTGTGTTACAAGGCCCACTATCAGTGATTGCTAAATCAGTAGAAAAATGCGAAAAAAAAAAATCAAAAATCAGATCTTTGCAGGTCTGTAACAAGTACAGGTCCCCTAACATACCCCTGCAAATGATAAGGCCAGAAGCAAGCTAATAAGTACAAAGTCGGATATTTTAGTCATTAGTGTCCAAACGGACATTTCCTACAACAAGTAATTGAATGGAGAGTCATATCTTTGAAAACTGCCATTTTCTTCCTTTCTGTCGATTCTTTAGTTGTAAAAAGTAACTTATGAGGATTATGCAGATATATCCTTCACTTTTAAGCTATTTCTGCAAATTAAAAATATTTTGTCTCATCCGGATGAATCACTGATAGTGTCTTTAAAGGGCCATGGTCTGATCGCTAATAGCCTTGTCCCCGAACTTCAGATTTTACCAGAAGTGGTCCGAAATTTTGGTATCTGAAGTAGCACTATTTTTCTCATTTACCCTGTGAAATCTTAGGGCTAAAAGATGTTTAGTTGGATCTAGGAGTGAAAATGTGACCCATTTTGGTCAACCAATATTAATTTTACAGAGTACTCTATGGGGAATACAAAATCATGTTTTTACCTCTCACATTAAAATGGGTTGAAATATCGGTGCAAAACTTTACAGATGGGGTTTTGGGGTGAAGGCCATTCTTTCAAGATGAAAACTTTATGTTCTCAAATTGGGTCATTCCCTTTAACTATTAGTCAATGTTTATGCAGTCCACTTTTATCATGTTTTACAGAGAACCCATACAAAGATATAAGACACTGATATTAGCTACTGTCGCAATGATTTGTGGGAAGACAGAAGATTTTCTGTTAATACAGAAAATCACATTATTACAACTACTAATATGTAATACAACAACCCCTTCCTGAAATGTCACTTACACTTCAACGCCCATGTGTTTTGCAATGTTAACAACACCTAATCCTCCTTCTTTCTTGTATTAATTCCAGCCACAGTAATTAGTTTTTATGAACCAGTCACGTTTCCGTCTGGATGTGCCATAGTGCGATACACCACGGTGACGTAACTGGCCTCCTACGTTTCAACTGCGATAATGAGTTTTGCACCGATGGAGCATTAGGGTCATGTTTTATTGCTATTAACTCAGCTTTTTACTTAACGTGATGCATTCAGCGTGACATGTGATGCAATGAAGCTAAATAGACTCGTGTTGCTAAAGTTGATTTTGAGATGGCATCAAAAGAAGTTACCAATTTTCTTTGTTTTTCATTGCACAAACACAGCTAAAATTGTTAATAACAATAGTCTGATTTTGGTAAAATTGCCATAAAAATTTAAAGCTTTTGAAATAAAGAATTTAATTAAATTAGGAAAGGATGATTGATGTTTCCCAAGCTGTGACTTTACTCTCTCAATAACATCACACATTAGAGGGTTATTTGAGCTACCTGTTTCACACATTTAGGAGTGCGTGATGATGGTATTTTGTTTATCTATTTATCGTATAGGATGGTATTTTGTTTATCAATGTGATGTATGAAAATGCATACAACTCTACCATGAAATGGACAATGAACACTGTTTAGAATTTCTTGGCTTTTGTAAAATTAGTCTCTTTATAGAGCCAATTTAAAGTGGCACTGGCACATTTTCACAAAATATGTGAAGTTTCTTCAATTTGTTCTCAAATGATAGTCTAGGCCATTTGGAAGACCAGAGATTATATTTTAAACATAAAAATAAACAATAACCAAAAAAGAAGGGACCATTGATATGAGGATAAAGACTCCAGGTAATTTGTAGGCAAACTTTGAAGTTTACCATAACTTAATCAACAAATGTGTATATTACAGAATATTTTGCTCGTACTCACTGATATTAAACCACAAAGGTTTAAACCGATCAAACAGTGTGCATTAGCATGCCGGAAACATGCATACGGTGTCTGTGGTCTTGTGTTAAACGTCATTTCGTCGTCTGCTGAATTCTTAACGTCGCCGGCGACGTAAAATAACAAAACGTTCTGTGACCCATAAGGAAGCTGATTTGGTCTTAATCATTGCGGGTGAGGGCTTTTGTACTAGTATATAAAAGCCTTACAACATGCAAAAATATCGATTTTGAAACATCTTGATGGGCCGCACTATTTTTCAAAAAATGGTGCTAGTGTCTCTTTAAGCAAGGCGACACAATTTTGACAACTGTTATAAGTAGGGAACAGGCAAGAGCGATTACCTCTGAAAAAATCTTTGAAAAAAAAATCCATTGCGGGAATCTTGCCATATAGGCCAACAAAAGTCATGAGTGTCTGTTATCGCGCCCTCTATATGCCTATTCCCCATAAAGACCGTAAAACTAGATTTTATGAAAAACTCTACTTGACCGCAATGAAATTTCATCAATTTTTTATTTTTTTCAGTTTTTTAATTTTTTGAGAAAAAAAATTATACTATTTGTCAAAAGTGTGTTGCAATATAAGATTTGGTTGTAGTTGTTTTGTTACAATAATGAGACTTTCAAAACAACTGTGCTTCTCATCTTAAATCTAATGAAGTTGTAATACCAGAGTATGATCATCAAAACTCAAATATACAAGGAGACACACTGCAGACATATTGATGAGTAATGATCATAAAAAGGTTATATTTTTACCATTTATGCAAGCAATTTTCATAAGGAAAATGGTTATATTATAAAAGTCTTCAACCAAAACCCAAGAAAAGTTCATTTTCATGAATAGAGCTCTTTTCCCGAATTCCAAGTTATTAATAAAGAATTTCATAAGGAAATGGTATATTTATAAAAGTCTTACAAAACCCAAGAAAACTTCATTTTCATGAATAGAGCTCTTTTCCCGAATTCAAGTTATTAATTTTCATGACTGATCATTTTGTTAAATTTTTGTAATTTAGACATGCATAATAAATGTCAAATAGATGCAGAAGTAGTTATTTAGGAGAAATGAAGAATGTATAACAAATAAAACAAAACCTACATAGAAGATAATTTCTAGAATCATACATTTATTGAAATGGTTGCTTGGGCTGCTGTGTGATGCTTTTGAGTCACCTTGTGTATTTTTAAGTGTTTTCTTTGATTTTTTTTTGCTGCAATTGATTCATCTGTGATTCCTCTTTCTTGTAAGAACTTCTTCTTCTTCTTAGTGTATCTTAGTCATTGGTAATGGCTTGTGGTGGTGTCAGGATTTATTCAACTGAGTAAGCTGATCCTGGGCCACATGTATCCACGATACGGACGCTCCTAACATGGCCCGTAAGTTATTTTCTTGCATATACACCCTTTGATTTTGCAATAGTCACCCTTTTACATGCTTCTAATCCTGGGTTTATAGTAGCAAAGTTTGTGCATGATAGAAGTGAAAGAATCGTCATGGGTAATTTAAATTGTTTTGTCCAAAAGGTTGCGGGAATTACCCTTAGTGAAACGGCCCTGAAAACACCAAGTCTGTATATGAATCACAAGCCCAAACCACTTGAGAAACGCAACAATTGTCATTTCTGGCCTTGTCTATTTCTCCCTGATTGGTCAAGCAGAGGGAACAATCTCTATCCTTATCTCACCCTGCTATCAACACACATGGAACATACAGTGTAGCAATCAACACCGTCATGTCAACGTAGGAGACTAAAATGTGTGACAGACACTGTGTAGTATGATCACTGTGTCCCATTCACCTAACACATTGGGTTCAACCCACACACGTGCTATGAGTGTGTGTATGTATGTTTGTGTGTATACAAAACAGTCAACACAACTTTGGCGTGCACACGCCTGCCATTGCGGATAACAAGCGAGCAAGCAACAAGGAAACCATCATCATTGACCTGTATAGGAGCTACTACTAAAGTATTACCAGGCCTGTTAGGAGATATCTTATGTGGCTTAGTTTCACAGGGCCAAGTTCAACTATATATATGCTGCTACGCTCTGTTGGATGATTATTTATAACAAAAATTTGGCAACACTTGGTAGGATTACCTCAGGCCTTCCGACTGTTATTAGGAGTTTCAGTGCATATCGTAGCGATTTTGGAACCTACCTCACTGCCATGTACTAGTTTCGGAATATTACCTTCCGAGGGCTTGCTAGTGTAAACCATGTGTGGGATATACAGGGAGCAGAAATAGGGGTAAAGTTTTAACTTCCCTCCCGATAATTGATATCCATTACTTTCCATTTATACTCTTGGTCAATGGTTTTATACTTGGTGCTTAATGTTTATTAATGCATATAATTCAGTCAAAATTTGTACCAGCAACAAAAAAAATCTTCACATGGGTTTCTCGAGCATTGTTCCAGGGGTTTAATTAAATGAATTTGTACAAAATTGGTGCTATGTTCAGACATTTAAAAAAGGTTCAGTGTCCCTATCGTCTTTGGGACCACTCAGCCCCTGATTTACCCTGGAAGGCGTATCGAATGTGATATCAGATGAAAAAACGTATTTTTCTTCATTGGTCGTTCCCTGAAATTTGAGCCCTCAACCCATTCATTCCCAAGATCTAAACAAAAAAGAAAATCCAACTTTGAAGGTTTGAAAGCTTTTTTGGAAATTACAAAGACCAACAGATTTCATTGCTAAGGCCAGAGAACTAAAGCCTCCTATTATAAAAAATGGAGATTTGATTTCTACATTTTTTGGTTTCTTCATTGATTTTATGATTTGTACATCTGTGTTCTATGTAGGGTTTGCTCTTGTACTATCTAGTTATTATACTTGGTCTTTTTTTCTTTTGCTGCTATTTTTGTGATTTTTTTCTGATTCCAATTCTCTTTTTTTCAATTAAAAGCAAAAAATAAAAATATTTGATTAAATAAAAAATCATTGACTATAAACAACAAGATTACAACAAAAAATCACCATATTTATGGTTAATCATCAATATTAATTAGCACAGTATTGAATAAGGCTTGCAATATGCATTATTGCTTCTACCATCGAAACCGCAAGTTTGTTTCAACGGTATTTGATGGAGCATATGTGCAAGTGCTAGGCTTTCATATCAAGTAGAGAACACAACAGACATAAATCAGAACAAGCACCTTTAACTGGTTGTGTAATTGCATGTGCCTATTTCTGTGATACTGATTTCCACATAACAAATGTCAACTTTACAAAAAAATTATCAACTTTGGACATTTTACACACACACACACACACTCAAGTTTCACTTTTGTATCCTTAAAGGAGAACCCGTATAACAAATAATATTATACAATATACTCTATAAAATAATTATTGACTACATATCGAGTGGTTTCATCGAAATACAGGAATTATATAAAGGTTTGCAACGCGGATTTCAAATAAAACAGGTGTCCTGAAAAAATGTGAAATTCATGATTTGGGACGTGAAAGCATATATCAAAAAGAGATCTATCTGTAAGGATTAAAGTGAGAACTGTTTCTTTTCGTACAAAAAATTGTGAAATTTATAATTTCGTATAGAAGCAAATACAATTCAGCCTATGATTTTATATTGAAATATAAGCATATAGAAATCGCCGTATTGTTTTTATTTGAAGTTATTTTTGTAGTCAAAGAAAAGGTTTAGGGAATGATCGAGAATTAATATATATGAAAATCCTACATATCCAAGAAAATATGGAGATTTGAATCTCGCGTTGTACCTTTAACCATAAAACAATGAATGAAAACCCACTGATCCTGACCATGTGCTATTTAAAAATAGTGCTAAGGTATAACGTGTTATGCGATACGGCCGGCACGTTGCGTAATACACGCCATAGGAAATAACATTATGACATTCATCACATGTGACGGTGCATGAAGCTAAGTGCCGTCCCGCTATCGCATAACACGTATACAATATCCCATATACATAGCGCGAATTTCAAATAGCGCAGGTTCAGACAAAATGTTTTTATTCATTTTTAGGGCTAGAATTGATTCTGTACCATGAAACTACTAAATATGGTGAATCATTATTTTATAGAGTATATGGTTATAAGCTATGGTCAGGTAAGGATTCTCCTTCTTACAAGGAAGGCTCAGAATATCCAAAAGAGGGTGCCCTCTATTTTCAAACTAATCATGTTTTTTGCATATACTTAATGCTCGTAAACTGTGTGAAATAGCTAAGCTCAAATCAAAGTTCTTCATAAAGAAAATCACAACATTTTTTTTAAAATTCCGGATCCAGAATTTGTGTTTTATATATAGGCCTGCACAGTATCATATGGCACTGTTTTACTACATAAGTGTTTACTGTATCAAAACAGAAAATTTGATTCATCTCAAACTTAGGTGACTATCGTTAGTTCTATTTGATTATTTATAATTAATACACACAAAAATTATATTTCAAAATCTGAGTCGCCTTGAACAGGGCCAAGTCTATATATGGGGGGGGGGGGGGGATCCATTTAAACAAATATCTGCAACCCAGAATAAATGAACATGGTAGAAACATCTTACTTCTGTTGCACTGCTAGTAGTACTGTCACAGAGTATTTTCTGATTCCACTACATGTACCTCTTTTACAACATTGATTTTATCACATTTTATTCATTCACACTTTTCCTTTAATTCTCAAAACCTGCCAGTTAAAGTTACAACCGTGTTATATTCACACTATTAATTTTGAGATACATATATTTTTAATTGCAAATTTGCTCATAAAATTCAAAACACACCTGGAATATTAGCATTTGTTAGAACCTGGGTCTTTCAGAGAGAGAGGATATTTAGAATGCATACTCAATGCATATAATTATTACATGTTTTATTGTACTGCCAATATGCCTGAGAGAAGGTTTTCAATTTCATGCTAGTTTTGGATACATATAACCCGTATCTATGGGGTCTCTCCAATCTGGCTGAAATGGATCACCCCTTATATCCCCATTTTACACAAACCTTATTATTTTAAGTAATTAAAAACATTTTAGTTAAAATCAAGCCTAGTAATGAATGACCTAGAAAGTCTTATTTTCTTGCTTATAACACAAAATACCAGTTATATTCCCTAGATGGTAATTTGACTTTCAAAATGTTGCCCAATTATATAGAAAACATTTGAGTTGTCTTTCCTCATCTGACTTAGTCCCCATACTACAGACTGATGCTAGTCCAAAAATGTCACCCCATTGAAAATTTCAGGATAAAACCATGATACTGAAGCTGAAGTGTAACCGTAGGTGACAAAATTGACTCAGTGCCTCCCCCTTTATTTGCAGCAAATGGTGCCATATAAGGAGAGAGGGCCAAGACAAAAATTGTACAGGGGTCAAATTTTTAAACTGATCCAATCATGTTGAAAAGTATACCACAATATGTGTCTAACCATAAGGATTCAGAAAAGGTATAGTTTGTAATATGTACAGCCTAAAGTTTCAGAATTATAGGCTAAAAACAGCAAAAATCAATAAAAAGGGTAAATTTCAGTTGTACAGGGGTCAAATTTTTAAAGTTGCTTGATTTGGAAAAAATGGTTCAAATTATTGGTGGAACTCGTAGGATTAAAATAAGGAATAGTTTTGAGTGTCTCAAATGCTTGCTTAAGAAGTGGAGGAAACAAGGTCAAGCCCCATTGAATGCAATGGACGTTGACCTTTTGTTCCCCCTACATCGGAAACTAGCTCCTGGGTTAATATGAAGACCAAATCCAAGAATGCCTACACTCTAAATATATAGTTCTTTAACTGTCTTCTATTTGGAACCTTCAGTCGTTCCTCTAGGAAATAGGAAAAATATCTTGATGGGGTCCTTCAAGCACAATCTTAGCACCAATAAGATTTTTGGAAACACTTGAAACCAAATGTTTGTTTTCAATAACTCTTTGAACTCCTTTTCCGCCCTTTTTTGTGTAATCCACAGAATTCATGATGGATGTGCGGGTCATGTGGGAACGTATCTCAAAACCCAACTGCACCAAGACTAATGTTTGTTTAGGTAATTTTAAAAAATGGTCATGAAAGTCATTTTGTTTATTCAGAAGGAAAAACACTTTTTTGTCTCTAGCGCAAGTTACCCCACACCTACTAAAACCAATGTGGTCATTTTCCGGGTCAGTGGTCACCTCTCCCACTACTCCAAAATAGTGGCATTTTAAGTGTGCAGAAAGTTTTGTTAAATTATTAATGATAAAATAACACGAGTATTGTGTGTGGTGCCGGTGTGAGATGTAGGAGGGATGGACATGGGTGTGTATTTATGCAATGGTTATCTGGTAATGTGTGGAAACATTCACAGTTTGTTGATGGATATATCAGATGTTCAAGTACCGGATGGTGTAAATACAATACAGAAAATTTCTTATATCAGAGTATTAACTGGTCGTATACTATCCTGTCGCCTATGCCTTGTAGTGTCCAAACGTACAACTTGAATCGCGCCCTTTTTCCTAGGAAGATAACTTGGTTTTGGTTATCTGGTAGACATCCTGGCATTTGAACGTTTGCTCATCATTTGACTGTTTACACAGATTTATCCCCTGTGACTGTCTTTTAAAATTATTGACAGTAACGTTCAAAGTTTTGAGCAGAGATTTGAGCACGACAGATTGACAACAATACCAACCAAACTTTTGTTGCATTAACCTGCCACACGACATGGTCCTACTGTAAAATAGATTTTTCAATAACTTAATATTTTCTTCTAACAAATGCAGACAAAATTAACAGATGCCGACTCAAATTTAACATAAATAATGTGCCGTGGAAGTACAGTGTAGTCAAAATGTTGTTCCCACATATCCTGGATTTTTTCCCCTTCCTTGTCAAACTGTGCAAGGTAGCTCTTAAATTGGTTTTTTACTTCAAAAGTACATTTAAGGTTTTGTTTTCCAGTAATTTGATTTTTTTCCTTTTGGTTCAGGCAATCAATATCCGCACTCATTTTAATAAAGGCCCTCAGATTTGCCTTGTACAATTCTTTGATTTGGTAATTGAAGCGCAATTTCAAGTGGGATAACTAATGTGTGCTTTATTAACACTCTGGTGGATAAATAGTAATAAATGCCCCAATGAGTATAACGCACAGCCAGTTATTACAGTTGGGATTATGCAACAACAAGTGCAATTAGATTTTGACTGTTTAGAATTCTTCAAGGTTTGAATATAACGCCACTATCAATGATTTTAAAAATATTTGAAATTGCAAGGATTAGCTTCAAAGGAAGGATAAGCTGTAGAAATTCTCATACTTACCTTTTCCCGCTATAGAATTGACAGAAAAGGAGAAAACGGCAGAGTGTTCCAAGATACGATTCTCTATACAATTACGTGTTGTAAGTAGTGGTCCATACGGACGTATGACTAAAATCTCCGATTCTGTTCTTATTAGGATGCTTCTGGTCTTATCATTTGCGGGTATGTTAGGAACCTTACTTGTGTCATACATGCAAAAATCTGATTTTTTGAATATTTTTTCAATTGCTGAGTTTAGCAAATCACGATAGTGTCTTAACTCGTTTTTTTAACTATTAACTAAGGCAAAACAAAAATGATATGAAAAATACACCCAAAACCAGGTTTTCAATTCTTGATCACCTTAGTTCGATAAGGTGCAACAGGTCAAGACTTTTTGGGGGGAACAATTTTCTTCACTTTCATGTAAATATTAATAAGTTTTTGTGTTCACTAGTGGTGGCGTCACGGGCCTCCCGCTCCTGAGGGGGCAAATTCCCAGTCTTGGGAATTTTTTTCCCTCTCAGGTGTTCAAAATGCCATTTTTCCCGGTCAGAGGGTCTAAAAACGGCTGATTTAGCATGATTTTTGCAAATTTTTTCCGGGCCAAAGTCCTCAGGGGGGCACCTGCCCCCCCCCCGCCTGTTACGCCACTGGCTTCATGTGGTGAATACCTGCAACAAACAAGAAAGTTCTTTGTCAATCTCGTTTTTTATCTGGATCCTGGTTTGTGAAGTACACTGTTAACATGTTTACTCATCTTCTATGGTTACTGTACTAAATTTTTACACGCGGCATTTCGGGCCCGCTAAAAATGGGGCCATAACATAATCAAATTGCATGAATCTCGGATTTTTAACATGGTGATAGAAGTAATTTTTTGTTATATAAAGTATATAATAATATTCTAAAACGATTACAAATATTTTTCATATTTTTTGTTTCATCGGGTAACAATCATTTTGACTCACACGTAATATGTATCAAGCATACATGCTTCATTGCCTGATATGGGTCCACAAATCACAGGCAACAGTTTGAATTTCCTGTGATTTGTGTGACCATTGCTAGCCTATTTCTATGCAACATATCCTATTACATGGCTCTTCTGCAATGAATATGTGTATCAAATACCAACAGCTAAGGTTTAAAAGAGGTGTTAGTAAGTGGTGGAGTAGCTAATACAATGACCGAACATTATAATGGCACACTAATTTTGTTTTTTAATTATTTTTTTTTGGGGGGGGGGAGGGTTTTCACTATGTCACTTGTATTTCCAAACATTTAGCTTAATCACATCACAAACGCAATGTTTTATACAGTGACTGAAAATATTGTTGAGGGTTTAGTGCAAGAACAGGTCCCATCTGCAAATTAGCTGCCATTTGCCAGTTGTCTTGGTATAACATTTTATACCTACCAAATCTAACCATGTGGCAGCTATTGCAGATGGGGCCATGCTTGCCTAAACCTTCGATTTGTCTATTGGCCAGTAATAATATGCATAATTGGGCCATTCTTCGGTCACTTTGTGACTGAAAAATGAATTTGGATTTTCAACCCAATGCTGTTTTGCCAATATAACCGATATGTTATTACTTTCTGTATAATTAATAACCATTAGACATCTACCTCAAAATACACGTTTCCACTTTCGCCAGATTGATTTATTTTGTTCATATGGGCAAATAAAGCTCGGTCACGTTTGTGACCGTAAAGACAAAAAGGGGTGTTTTAGAATTCAAACGTCAACGTAAAATCTGTGAATATTTTGTACTCACATTCCTATTTATTTCAGAAGACATTGGTATTTTGGCATTACAACAATGTTGGTAATTAAAAGTAACATGCAAACATTACTTGGTAATTAACACATTTATATCATTAGTACGGTCACGTGTGTGCCATTGGGTTACATGTGTGACTCTACCTTGCTTATAATCGCAAAATTGATGCCATTGTATGTGCACCAAAATGAAGTGTAAATAAAATGTTTGTGTATTTCCATATTCTCAACTATTTCAAACACTTTCCATACATTGTCATCAGTAGTAACTTGCATACAGCAATACTACTCCTAGTATGCAGATTTCCTGTGTTGAAATAGTTTGCAAGTTGCAAATTTGGTAAACTCACACCAAACATTCAAAAGACACAGGAAAATCGTTATACCAGTCTTTATTAAAATTTAATTGGTTGGTTTCTTGTTGTTTTTAAACTGATCATATTATACTTTTAAATGGATAAGAAAAGTGAACACTGCTACTTCTTCAATATGACCAGAAATTTAAGTCCTTCAAATACTAAATGGTGAGTGCAGTCACGTATGTGACAGTAATTAGCAAATCCCCCCCCCAAGAACTTTTGAAAGAGGAAAGGGAAAGATCCAAGCCATTTATTTGTATAGTGGAAGGTACATATAAATGGATTTTGACAGGAAATACGAAGTTGACCGAGAAAGTGGTTTTCTAAGAATAAAAAATTCTTTGTATTGTGGTCAGTGTGTGACTACCAAAGGTCAAATATTCTCTGTTAATGGTCTATTTCCTATAATTTTTTTTTTTTCAAAAATAATTTGGAAAAATGAAGTCCATGCAATACTTTAGGCAGGATTTCAAACAAAATGAAAAGCTATTTAATATCAAACTAAAGAAGCAAAATGGTGTAATAATCTCACTTTTTTATCCCAAAATATTAAAGACGTTCATTTATGCAAATACAGGAAGGGTGTTTGAGTTGGACATATTGTTTAAAAATATTGTTATTTTACTTAAAAAAAATTGAGAGGTGAATATAAGATTGTAAAAGAATTTGTAATAACTCATTAACTTCATTTTTTACCAAAAAGGTTTACTTTTTGAAGAATGGCCAATTTGCTGATCAATCAAAATGTGTATACTTTGGGAATTATCTATGTTGGCAATATTCCTGGTGCTTCTGCCCAAAGAACCTTGCATGTGACTTGCGGCAAAGAGTCCACACAAAATATTTTGATGTTTTCTAGCAAGATATGACCTACTGATCTAAATCTGTATGATGCCACTTTGGCACTCCTTGAGCTTTTTGGAGATAGGGTAGGTGTAAATTAACAGGGGTAAAATTTGTAATGCTTCATAATGGGTTAAAAGGTGTATAGTCATTTCATCTGGTCCTAATGATTAAAAAAAAGGTATGTTTGCTAGTTCTAAGGAACATTTACTTTTTAACACATCAAGGTCTACAATTGTTTCAAGGTCATCTGGGGTAAACAATTAGAATGCAACAGATTCTTTTCAAAATGGGCTCAAATTCTTTCATTCGGTTTGATATAAAGGGGGATGGGCCCGATTTAAGAATATGGAGTTTTCCATCTTGATAGATTGGTCTTCACCCCAAAAACCCCACCTGTAAGTTTCGCGCCGATATTTCAATCGTTTTCATGTGATAGCAAAAACGTGATTTCGGGGTAAGCCCATAGAGTACTGTGCTAAAATTAATATTGGTCTACCATATTGGGGTACATTTTCGCTCATTACGTTCCAAGCAAACATCTTTGGCCCTAAGATTTCACAGGGTAAATGAGAAAAATAGTAGCTTTCTTCTGATAACAAAATGTTGACCACTTCCGGTAAAAAATCTGGGCTTTTCTGGTACGAGGCTATTAGCGATCCGGGCATGGCCCTTAATGTCAAATATAGTTACAACACACTTTGTTTGGACATTTTGGTATAAAAATAAGGGGGAAGTAATGGAGAAGGTCCACAGGGTCTATGGGGGGGGTTAAATCATTTTAGCTCTGTTAGAGACCTTATCAATGATTGACATGAGGTAAAGGTTTATTTTCTGTTTTAATTCCCCATACGAAACATGTGAACGCAATTTGAAACAAATCCGATGTGGTAAATATTTAATCCCATGATGACCTTGAACAATTTTGGTCTGTATTGTAACCAAAAGGTTGCAGGTATAAGCAAACATACCTTTTTTTAAACCTTAGGACAATGATATAACCACTTCTATACATATTTCCAATCCACATGAAACATTTACAAATTTTACCCCTTTAAATTACCCCCTTCCCTATCTCACAATGCTCAATGATGCCAAGGTGGCACCCGATTGGAATCAGAGGTCCAATGTTGGCCTAGAAACCATCAAAACCATGTGTGTGGACGCTTGCTCAATTCTATGGGTCGAGCACCGACTAGCAAACTATCCTTTAAAAAAAAGAAAGAATACAGACAAAATAATCCTTTGATTCAAGTAAGTCCCACTCAAATATTCTACATCTTAAGATAGAAAGACATGCAAATAGGTGCATGATTTTGCCATGGCAACGGATAAAAACCCATCAACAGAGTCTGACTCCAGAAACAACTCCAAATCTGTTTTGCCCCGTATATGCCCCATCCATCGAAACACCCAAACCTAGAGAACTACCATTGGCTATGACTTAAAAAGTTCTCGGTTGCCTACTTAACCATCCCTATCCATGGTTGCAGCCCCCCCCCCCTGGCTAGTCTATTTGTTGTCTAGTCTGTCCACTAATTCGCCTGTTTACTCAAGGTCAAGCATCTGCTGACCTGCAAGTTTAGCGGACCTTTTTTTTGTTTTTTAAGTCAAGAAAGAAATAGATATTTAATGTCAGGCAATCAGCCTGTCCACCGCAATGTCCTGTGAAGTTGTGTTTTTAAACTGACTCGATCCTTATTACATGGATGTGTAAGACTACTACTGCTGCATTAGGAAATGGGACGGAAATTGGATGTTAGTAAATGTCACGGAGGAAGAGGGATGATCATCCTATTGGAGATTTCAGATGATGCAAAGATGGAACGAAGCATTGAACATTAAAATAACTTCTTAAATCTGTTCTTTCTTCTTAATCAAGCTTGCCTGATTATTTTTTTCAAACAAGTTGCTTTGATGTCAGGCTTCACGAACATGCATGAACATGGTGCAAGAAAAATAGAAAATTCTTGGTGTCCAACATGTTGTTAGTTAGTGAAAACTCTCAGTTCAACTGTTTGATTAGAGGCATGGACAGAAATGAGAAATTATGATGTTCTAGAATCTGCTTTTATTTTGATCTGTTCATCAAAATAGAGAGAAACTGCCTTTAAAGGTGCAACGAGAGATTTGAGGCCCCACTATTGTGTTATAACTAGTAAAATTTATATCGATTAGACACTCATTAGATTCCTTACTTTAATTGCTACACTGAGAATATTTATTAGTCAAAAATGTTTTTTATTTTTTGAGGGGTTTTTTAGAAAATATATACCTTATGTAAATCACTTATTTTATCAGTCATAAAATGTAGCTTCATTGCTGGAAACAGTTTTCTATCTGGAAGATAACCTTCCCATATATTAAATAGTTTTCATGATTACAAAATATTTTCATTACCATAGACATTTACACGTAAAATACAAATTAATGACTGACGAATTTTAAATTGTCAAATGACAATTAATTGACTAATTAAAGACGACTTTAACTCAGTCACTGACTTAGACTTAGTTAGTCAATCACAAAATGATGAATTTAAGTACACATTGGCCATTTGCTAATTATTCATTTGACGAATTTTGTAATGTAAAAAAGCCAAATTTCCAAGTGTAGAGTTTTGGCAATATGAAATTGTATCCGAAAATCTTGGGGAAAAGCATTATTTTTAATTCAAACCACGTTTAGCACTATTTTGTGGAGTATAAAAAAAAATATGCGCATGACTAATATTTAATTATCAAATAAGACACTTTTTTGACTACTTTAATATTCTCAGTGTACAGAAATGTCTTTAAAAAAAAAGGGATTTCAATTTGCTTATATTTCAATGTAAAACAAAGGCGAATTTGGTATTTGCTCCTATACTAATTCGAACTTTTAAACAATTTTGTACCAAGAAAGATTTCTCAGCTTAGGCCTTTTTTTTTGTGGAAACCTTTACATTAGGACAAAAATCCAGTACTTTGCAGTTTTGTTTAGGGCGACCTGATATGTGAAATCGTTCGTTGTTGCAGCCTTCAGGCAAGCACCTTTAATAAGAGGTTCATGTCCCTATTTTTTAAACGTTTGTCATAATGTTAAAGGCTGACTGAAGATTTCTGAGATGGCAACCCTTAATTGTTCTGCAAATCCCATTGTTGCATATACATAATACTTATCCACATACTAATCGGCTTTGTTTGAAATAGCTGAGCCCAAATCGATAATCCTTCATATACACTTCACTTTGTTTTAAATATAGGCCTACACAGGTTATCCTATTGTACTCTCTTATACGAATACATAGGGTATTATTTACTGTTATCAACACAAAAACTCTGATGTATCTCAACTTAGAATATTGGGCATAATTTTTAGGTGACTGTCTATAGTTCTAGTTGAATATTTTTAATTAATCAAGAAAAAAATAATTTCAAAAACTCTGCATCACCTTAGTTTAGGTAGGTAATAATTAATGGTCACGGGGCTTGCTTGAAGTGAGTGGGAATTAGATGAAGTTTAAAAATTACATCATTGTTTTGTTTGTTTATGTTGTTTTTCAATCGAATCATAGCCTGCAATGATGTGGTTGAACTGCTATCAAATACAGAGAAAGTCCTCCTTCAATCGATTTTTAACCTGCCTTGTGATCTGTTTAAATCTGTTTGCCAAGTGCTTAAGTAGAAGAATGGCAGGCTTGCATGTGAAAATCTGAGAAAGTCTGGAAATTACAGTGTTTTATTGTGTGTTTTCAATCAGAGCATAGAATCCGAGTATAGCCTGTAAGGTGATGTTAGTTTAGACGTGATCTTCAAAGCAAAGAGAAAGTCCTCTTCAACCGAATCTGCCTGTCTACGGATTTTGAAATCTGTTTTACGAAGTGCTTATTAAGTAGAAGAGAAACGGCACAGGTTGAGCATGGGAATTTTGAGGAAGTCTAAGATACCTCTATTTGTGTTTTGTGCTGATTTTTAAAGGTACTAATCAATGATTGCGAATCAGAAATAAAACAAATTAGCAAAAATCAGACTTGTGCATGTCTGTAACAGGAATAAGTACCTAACATACCCTAACAAGGTATAAGCCCAAAAGAAACCTAATAGGAAACAAATCTAATATTTAGTAATTACTGTCAGTATGGACAACTTATACTAGAACACGTAATTCAATACGTAATTCATTATTCAATATTTTACTTGCAAAAAAAAAAGATTCTACAGACTTACTTCACTTTAAGCAATTCCTGCAAAATTTTCAAATATTATCTTTCGCATGGAAATCACTGAAAGGGCTTAAGTCAGAATCATAGCTTGTAAGGGCCTGATGTTTTTTGTAAGTAATTGTCAAACATATAAATTCCTTGATGGAAGTATTAATCTGACTGCAAATTTTGGTGTGACAAGCTTGAAGCATGGAAAATACATTCTGGGGAAATATTAGAATTACATGTGTTTGTTTTGTGGTATTTTCCTATCAGAATCATTCATGCAAGCTGAGTTGTTCCCCAGATATGAGTGCTCCCCAACTTTGCATTTTTTGGCCTGATTTTTGAGGAATTGCGATCCCCATTTGCCTAAAAGAATGTAATTGGCTTAAATTTCACATGCTTCAAGCACATTTTGGTTCAGTAAACATAGCTAGGAGCCCATTTCAAGAACCACTGATTAAAGAACAGCCAAAGACAAGATAGTCCCAACAGAACTCCAAAGTTAAAAACACACCCCAGGATCCAAAATGGATTCAAGAGAATGGGAGGGGAAAACTGGAAATATACATAATGGTTGTTTTTGTGGGCCGCCAGATATGCTGGCGAACCACTTAGCAACGTTGTGTGTGGGTGAGTATGGTGGATGTGTGTGTCACAATTGTTAAAGTTTTTTAAATTGACCTCAATTGCAAAGTTTAACTTCAATTGGACCAAACTTTTGTCATATGGTGCAAATTGGGATCCCTCATATGTTGATGAGGTCAAAGAGGTCATGTTTAAAAGTCAAAGGTCATGTGAGGTCAGTGAAAAAATGGGCTTTAAAATGTAAAACTGATCTAAATGAAAACTTGAAGTTCAATTGGAACCAAACTTTTGTCATAGGTGCACCATGTAATCCCTCATAGGATTGATGAGATCAAAGGTCACGTGCCGGGGTCAAGGTCGGGGTGGGCCACAGCTTATAATCTTGAATATAGCGAGCGCGAAAGCCGAGAACAGCGAAAATTCTAGTTTAATATGTACACTGATTAAAGGTTATAGCCTGCATGTTAATTTTCAATATCCTAGGCCGTGGAATAAGAATTTTTTGCTAAAATGGATAGCGCTCTATACAAAATCACGATTTTTTTTTTTTTAATTATTGAGTATTTGGGGAAAAATACAAAGCTATTAAACCAGTCTTGTGCAATAGCACCTTCATTATGTTCTATGATGGAAAAATTATGATGTACTTGATGCAAAAAGGTTCATTTCAAAGTGAAAAAAACATTATTGTTATTGTGGCAGGGAAGGAAATGCGTAAAAGCCAGAGAGCAAAACTAAAGTGTGTAAGACGGTGGGCCTACTTTCGAAAGTAGCTAGTAGCGTTACAACGAAAAATTCATTGAATCCTCATTAGCGCCTCTTAACAACGACGCCGTCCACATCGGAACTAAACAACGATATCCTTCAAAGTTAACAGCGAGCGGCCTTCATCCGTCATTGGTTAATAGCGGAAGTCGCGTGCCGCTCGCGCTGCCTGACGGTAATTGCTTGCAAACCCCGGAAAACTCAAACCTTGTAAAAACAATGCCAAAATGAATCCTCAAGCAGGAGTGTGTTTTTTTTAAAAGCGATTATTTTGGCTCTTATTTTTCGTTATTACTTATCGACAGAGGATTTGGCAGTAAGCTGTTTATATGCGATTTGAATTCCCCAAAACACAATCAGTGAGAAGCGATCCAGCCCCAAAACTAGGACACAGAAAACAAAGGGTATGCATCATCACCGAAAGGTGTTCCTCGGTACAGAGATGGAGAGAGTTCGGCAGTGGCCGGTTTTATAAACGCACAATTTGCTTTCGCATTTGCTGTGATTAATTCACGATTGCTCATAATACAAATAATATAATTTTAATATTTGACATTATTTGTATATAATTGAATATTGTACTTATTTAGATTGAATACGATCGAATGAAGTTCTCTCTCAATAAAATTATGTTGAGGGATTCTATTTTCAAAAACTACGATGCGTTGTGCATAACCAAACATGGGACAAGATTGGCGGCTGCCTGTCAACGGTCACGTGATCGCGAAAAGGGAAAATCCCTAAATCCTATAAATTTGAGTTGTATCAACTTATTTATCTTGCACGGTGGGTTCCATCAGATCTCTCTCTCTCGGACCGTTTGGTTTTCGTGTTCGCTTGTTTTGGGGGCTGTATACTAGATGATGATGAATTATCAAAATAAAAGCGAATAAATTGGAAAAAACCAGGTAAACTGTAATAAAGACACGCAAGGGAAAGTAAGCACAAGACGTGTCAGTTGATGAAACACACAAACTAAAAATGGCGTTCGTTTATTATGGTATCCACGCTACCGAATAAGTTTGGGACCGGGATGTTGTTAACGATGGTCACATGAGGTCACCCTTAAACATCGAGTCGTGAGTAGCCTGTTACACACAGTTTACGTAACAAGACGTTCGCTCGAAGTAGCTCGCGACTTTTAGATTTCTTAAAAAGTAAATCTCGTTGTTGTTACTCGTTGTTAGCTTAACAATGATGTTGTTCGCGGTCACTACTCACGAGCCTTACAATGACTGTGCTTAACCAACGATCTTACCAAACGATCTTACCAACGAATTAACAACGATCTCTGAAATGCCTTAGTACTTTATCCCTTATTCTCTACAGGGTCAGGTTACATCGGTGATTAAACAGTTACGAGTCAAAACTTAATGATAAGATCAGATAATTTAGGGATAAAAGATAGGATTTGTTGTTTTGCCTATTAATATCGTGTCATATGAGGGCAGTCCATATTTGAGTAGCGGGATGCCGGAGCAGCGGTATCCATCTACGATAAAAAATATGGACTGCCATCAATATGGCACGATATTAGATAGGCAAAACAAACAAATCTATCTTTTATTCTCATTTTATTTAGTTTTGGTTGTTTTAATCACCGAAAACATTTATTTCAATAATATTAGTTAAAAAGGCAAAAATATTTCCCCGCTGTAAAATGAACCAACCCGTACTAGATGCGTGCATGTATCTCCAAGTTTGAAATATTGGGCAAATTTTAGGTGACTGTCTTTAGTTCTAGTTGAATATTTTTAAATAATACAAGAAAAAATACTATTTCAAACTCTGAGCAGCTTAAGTTTAGGTAGGTAATAATAATGGCCAACAGGCTTGCTTGAAGTGAGCTTGATGAAGCCTTAAAATTGCATCATTGTGTTTGTTTTATGTTGTTTTTCAATCAATCATAGCGTGCAATTGGGATGTGGTTTAGAACTGCATCATCAAAGACAGAGAAAGTCTCAGTCAATCGATGTTTTAAACTGCCTGCGATCTTTTAACTGTTTGCCAAATGCTTGAGATAGAAGTAGACGAAAATGGCAGGCTTCACCATGTGAAATTCTGGAAAGTCTAAAAAATTACATTGTGTATGTGCTGTTTTCCATCCGAGTCATAGCGTAAGCTGATGTTGTTTAGAAGTGCTCATCAAAGCAAAGCGAAGCGAAAGGTCATTCTTCAATCCGAAGCTTGACACCTGTTGCCGGATTTTTGAATTTGTTTTTTACCAAGTGCTTATAAAGTAGAAGAAACGGGCAGGCTTGGATGGGAAATTTTGAGGAAGTCTAAGGATACATTATTTGTGTTTTTGTGCGATTTTAAAGGTACTATCAGAGGATTTGCTCATCAGAAAAATAAAACAAATATCAAACTCAGACTTGTGCATGTCTGTAACAAGATATATGTATCCTAACATACCCTACAAGTAAGCCAAAAGCAAACCTAATAGGAACAAAAATCTACTATTTAGTAATTACTGTACGTATGGACACTACTTACTATAACACGTAATTCAATACGTAATTCAATTTTCCAATATTTTACTTCAAAAAACAAAAAAAAAAAAAAGAATTCTACAGACGTATACTTCACGTTTAAGCTATTACTGCAATTTATTTTCAAATTATTTTCACTCTTTCGGAGGAATCACTGAAAGTGGCTTTAAGTCAGAATCATAGCTGGTAAGGCTGATGTTTTTGTAAGTACTTGTCAAAAATAAATTCCTGAATTGGAAGTCTTAATCTGACTGCAAATTTGTGGTGTGACAAGCTTTGAGCATGGAAAATACATTCTGGGAAATTATTAGAATTACAGTGTTGTTTGTTTTGGTATTTTCCCATCAGAATTCATTCATGCAAGCGGATGTTGTTCCCAGAATTGAGTTGCTCCCCAACCTTTGCATTTTTTGGCCTGATTTTTGAAGATTGCGATCACCATTTGGCCTAAATGAATGTAAATTGGGATAATTTTCACATGCTTCAAGCCATTTGGTTCAGAAACATAGCTAGGAGCCATTTCACGAACCCCTGATAAAGAACAGGCAAAAAACAAGATAGTCCCAACAGAAACTCCAAGTTAAAAAAAAACACCAGGACCAAATGGGATTCAAAAGCGACTGGGAGGAAAACCTGAATATACAATACTGGTGTTTTCTTATCTTGTACATGATTAAGGTTTAGAATGCATGTTTAATGTGATAAATCCTAGTGACAGTGGAATAAGTAATATTTGTGCTCTAAAATGTAGAAGGCGCTAAATACAAATCACGATTTTTTTTTTTTTATTAGTGAGTATTTGGGGGGGGGGGGAAAAAATTACAAAAGCTATTATTATTATAACCAGCTATGTGCATATAGGAGCCTTCTTGCAAGGAGCAGTGATGAAATGTTTGACACAAAACCGGTACATCATGTCCGCCATAGGCCTTGTTGTTTGTTTGGTTTCACATTTTAGAGGTGACACCAAAAGACACCGGTATGGGACACCGACAAACATGGATATAAGGAATAATTCAGACAAGGATCGGTTATTACACCCAAGTGGACATTTCATACAATGAGTTAACTAATACTACATCAATGGCATATAGGCATACCTTAATAAACTATAAAAGTGAAATATTTTTTTTAAATAACATTAATTTCACACTTTTCGCACACTTCTGAGCAAGCACAAAATTAAAAATGCACGGAAAAAATGTTTATTTTGTGATGTAAGGTATATGGAGAGCTCTGTAAAAATGAATTTAAAAAGCAAGTGGGAAATTGCTAAAATGGGAGAAGCAGGACATATTATAGCGCAAAAAATACCCACTTTTACAGGAGTTTGTGTTTCTGGGACCATTAATTTTCCGTGTTTTCAAAAATAAGTAAGGTGGGACATGAATCCATTTTTCTTTAAATTGACCCTAAGGTCATGCCCCATCTCATTGTAAACAGAGTATATAACTTATTGGTAGAGTTGCTAATTGGTTTAGGCAGTTGGACAGAAATCACTCCTTTTGGATTATGTGTCACTTAAAATGGATTTGGTGAAATGAAGCCTTTTATCACAAATCCCCCCCTTTGCCTCCACATTCTCTTTTGTCCCCACTTCTCCTCCTTTTTAGTAGCCTACCCCCGTTTTGTGGGGCTACTTTTATTCTTGTTCTTGTGCTGTCTAACGTTATAGTTCGATTAGAAGCATGTATACCAACCACTAAAATTGTTTTCTTTGTAAAATACTTTGCTAATTAGTTAAGAAAGAATGCGAATTTCATTAAATGAAAATTTGGTGCATTTTGGATGGTCTAATTTAAACTTATTTCTATATTTTCACTGACATTAAGGCAAATTACATTAGATTGATAGATTGGGCAATGTGTCATCATCCATTATTAGTAATGGTAAATCATATCAGCAGGCAAAAAAAACACAAAACAATCTTCAGAACCAGGTTTAGGCGAGGAAAGTAAATTTTTGCAAGAATTCAGGTCAAATGACCTCAAGAGAGTTATAAGCGGTTTGTTCTTTGATTTTATTAAGGGTACAAGAATTCAGATATTTTTTGATGAAAAATGGGGGTGTTTTGTTTTTTTTTTTTTTTAAATTGGACTTTTTAAACATTTTTTCACCAAAAAAGTAGATTTTCTGTTAAAATCTAAATTTTGGAGCTTTTTATCACAAATGGAGCAAAGGTGGACCTAAGTGTTGTTTTTTCATCACTGGCAATTAGTCAATCAACTTAGATTGCTCCTGCACCCCTCAGGTCTTAAAAAAATTGCAAATATGAATTTTAGGGAATATATTAAACTTGCTTAAACTACCATGTCAGATGTTTAATAAGATGAGTGTGTTTGGTTAAATGATTTAAAAACACCACAAAAACAAAATGCAGGTGACCGAAGTATACACCAGAAAAAGTATTAATGTTCCTAGCTCTGTACGTAAGTACTACACCATAACAGGAAAACCCCAAACCACATTAAAATGTCGCTTTTCACCTTATTAGTTCTTGCCAGGTTAATTCTATTGTGGAAATGTGAAAATTATATGTACTTGCTTGCAAAAAGTTCATTTCATAAGTGAAAAAACATATATTGTTATTGTGGCCAGGAAATGCCGTAAAAAGCCAGAGAGTTAAACTAAGTACTTTCTCCATTTTAATCTTACAGGGTCAGGTTACCTCGGTGATTAACAGTTACGAGTCAAAACGTAATGATAAGAACAGATAATTAGAGAATAAAAGATGGATTTGTTGTTTGGCCTATCTAATATCGTGTCATATTGGAGGGCAGTCCAATATTTGAGTAGTGGATGCCGGCCCAGCCGGTATCCACTACGATATAGATAGGCAAAACAACAAATCCTATCTTTTGTTCTCATTTTTATTGTAGTTTTGGTTGTTTTATCACGAAAACATTTTTATTCAATAAATTAGTTTTAAAAAAAGGCAAAAATATTTCCCCGCTGTCAAAAATGAACCAACCCGTACTAGCTTGCGTGCCCTGCGTAACCTTGTACACGCGCACGTAAACACTTTCGCGACGACGCACTACTATATGTATCATATACGATAGGCAACAACCAATGGATATTGCGTGTTTGCGTACTAACCCAGCCCACTGAATAAGAATATTGTATAATGACCCCACTAATCAGGTTAACCCTAATTGTGTAATCGGAGCGTTTCTAGAAACAGTTTCAAAGTTGCCCTTCACTAATCATTTCTAAGGAATGCCTAATCAAAAACTTCTTATATGATATCAACCTAGCTAGATCGTAATTCTAAATCCAAGAAATAGGCAATATAGGACATGACCATGCACATATGGAGTTGCAAGCTCTATCATGGCCAGGGCAATATGCAGAGGCAAAAGCTGATATCGGGTCCCAGAGGGGAAAAAATGGATCTATGATGCAGAAGAAAAAAAAACCAATGCTCTATTACATCTGCCATTATTTAAAATAGACTGATCTGATGGCAGTTCACGATCCAATTTTAATCAAAAATGGGTTGTGAGTACAGTTTTCAAGCTGCTGTTGTAATAGAATAGAATTAAAGGGTTTGCAGTAACTTTATAGGCTCATAATGTACCTTTGGATGGAAAAAATTTAGTAATGGCTGGCAGCGCATTGCCCATTATTAGTGTTTCCATCCGCGGATACATTATTTCGCCCATAAAACATTACTGCATCGCCCCGGATTATTAACATGGCAGGAGACTGCAATAAAGTAAAAATCGGTTTATCTCTTGCCTTCCAATATTGGAAAGCAAAGATTATAAAACTGAATTTAACAGACATGAATCCAGTATTTTAAGATGGGTGTACCTGTGAAAGGCCCAGCAAGCAGAAACCCAGACTGCAAGGACGGATAAAATATACTGTTATGGAATTCACAGTGGAGATTAACGTGGGTCAAGAAAGGGCATGAACCTCCTGCTGGCAGGTTGTTGTTGTTGGATACTGTCCAGGTAGAGAGGTTGGTAATTTTCTTCACAATGATTCTGTTGCACATAACAGATGTTGGATGGCACAGCATTTTTGAATGTTTTTCTTACTTGTTAGTCAATGTTGATAAGTCTCACCAGGATGTGGGTGGTGTATGAATGTTATGGGAATATGCCCTCCTTGGACAAAAGTTTTGATAATGGAAGGATATGCCCTGGAAGGCCACCAAAAATATGTTGTCATCAGGGCGGCGTAGCCAGCTCGGGGGTCTGAGGGGGCCAATTTACCGGTAGGTTAGGCGTGCAACAAATGTCCCGATGCACAAGCAAAAAATTCCCGGTAGCAGGGGCGAAAAGAAATAGGAAAAGGGCTGTGATTTTTTTAACATGAATATCAAGTTTTATTTCCCGATTTCGCCTCAAGATGGTTTTTTCAGAGGGGACACTCTGCCCCTCCCCCCTTTGCCCCCACCTGGCTATGCATGTTGTACATGCACCAAAAGATAAAAAAGCACAAAAAAAGGTGTTGTGTGGACCAGGCAATTAACTTGCTAATTGGCAGTTCAGTGATTTTAAACAAATCTTTGGGCTATTCCAGAAAAAAAAAAATATGCCCCCCCCAGAGGATGGCAAAATTTTTGTTCACAAAATATCTGGAATTCCTGGCTATCCTTCCATATGAATTAATCTGGGAATTCCAAGAAGCTTAACTTCATAAATACAAGGAATTCCAGGACACTATACCTCCGTAAATTCCAGGAATGCCTAAACTACAAATGTGTAAAAAAAAAACTTGGAATTCCCAGAGGATTATGTTAGGGGTATATGAAGTGTGAAAATATTATTTTTTTTCCGGAATT
Source organism: Ophioderma brevispina (assembly GCA_023653785.1). NCBI lineage: Eukaryota > Metazoa > Echinodermata > Ophiuroidea > Amphilepidida > Ophiodermatidae > Ophioderma > Ophioderma brevispina. The sequence goes on from JAMKCH010052514.1 coordinate 73,837, forward strand.
TCTTGAAAATCGTTTAAAAACACTGGAATTCCGTCACCTCTATACCTAAGTGGCTGGAATTCCCACCCCATATTAGACATTAAATTCTGGAAGTTCAGCTTTCAAAAGTTTTTGACAAAAAGTATGTTATTATGGTGCCCTCGATTGGGGGGGGCACAATTTACATTCACGCCCGCACTATCTGACAAACACATTCTACGTAACTGGTTTCCCCCCTTAGGGTCTGTTTATAGCGCCACGCTCTGATTGGACAAAGTTCACTCTTCAGCACGCTCGCACATGACTGTTGGTCATGGTTTTCCCCGTCTTCCGTAGGATTCCTGTTGGGATCCCAATTTGCCATTACGTCTACTATAAGTCTCAGCCTCCGTTAAAATTCACACACATTTCGAGATCTTTAGCGCTCGAGTTGATACGATTTTTCACAATCTTCTAAGCAAGATTTCTCGCCGAGATAGCTGTCACTACAGCTGATGGTACAAAAACAGGGACGAAACCGATGGTCGCGGTTTTGGTTTTAGGAAGATGGGATCTTAGGGGTCTCACCGCTTCCGTCTATTCTACCACTTCTATCTCAACTTCTCAACCATACATGTTTTAATGAGCATAAGCTCAAATGGGAGTACTATTTGGATCTAAAAACAAGCCACCTATATCAAAAACACTTAATCTATATATTCTACATTTGTATTCTACAATTAACGTGCAGCGAAAATCTCCGTAACATTTGACTTTGAGCAAGATATCCGAATGGGTACTCACTCAGTATAAAAACTACACGGAATAAATGGCTCTCCTCCGGTTTTTCACATTACTCCATCCTCTTCTTAAAAATTAAATAAAACCTATAAAACGTAAATACTACTTCAACAGACTCACAAATGCCAGTAGACCTATAGAACTACAGGCAACCGGCCTCATTTCAGGGCCACCGACTTTCCCAAATTCACAGTTTATAGCCTGCTAAACATTCAAACACTGGTGACTAATTCACTACCTTTCTAATCATCATCTATTTGCAATAACACTCAAAGAGATTCTACAACAAAAAAGGACCTCTGTCAGCCGTTAAAATATTCACCTCAGAAGAACCTTCACCACTAGCGTATAGGCCTATATTCTATAAAACAGTACGTGGTTCTAATTATCTCTTCAACATCATTATCATTCCTTAAATAAGATAATTTTTTTAAGGACGGCATCTGTCTTGGGAGAATTTAAGTCGTCTCTAGTAATCGTTGAATACAGTCACCCCCTAGATACTGTAATTTACTCCGGGGCTAGGCCCCGGGAAGAGAGCTGTATCCTGTGTCTATATGGATTAAGTTGCCGGGATCCTTAGAGTGCAACACTTTACCCACTGCTAAATTTCGCCTCTGGAAAGATTCACCTTCTCTAGTCTCAAAACATAATTATTTTATCATTTTCCAAAACAAAATCATTCATTTTATATGTGCACATTTCCACCTCCAGCAAATATGCATCATCACATAAAGATTTCTCCCTAAAAAAAAAAAAAAAAAAAAAAAAAAGTACTTCGAGTTTTTGTTCAGATGGACAGGGCTGTTACATGTTCAAAAAAATCAAACTTCAAACACCCTGTTTGTTTAAAGGTGCTTGTTCGATTTATGTGCATTGTGTTATCTACTTTGAATGAGATCCTGGCACTTGCACATAATCCCCATCAAGTACGTTGGGGGAAAGCAACCATCGTTTGATTTTGTAGACGCACATATGATGTTGCATAGGCCCTATTCAATACTGTGTAATATTGATGGTTAACCAATAAAATGCGGGTTGTTGGTTTTTTGTTTATATGCTGGCGGAAATAAATGGATTTTTGAGGGCAAATTCAGGGACGTACGATGAGAAAATACGGACCCTTCATCTGAGTATCAAAATCGATACTACTTCCGGGTAATCAGCGTCCCAAAGATGATCGGAACACGCACCTTTTTTAATTACTCAGTGATGTTTTGTTCTCCTTTTCAACAAAAAGATAATAAAACCTTGCCAACGTTTGAAAAAATAATTGCAGTGTCACAATATGTTGTTGCAATTTGAAAACAAAATGCATGGTTCCATCAGTTTCAGAATGTAAGTTTGTTATTTTTACAAATAGTATCTATGTCATGTACACAAAAAACTGCACAAGTAGATGCTAGCTGAGGGTTTGTACCATTGCACCAGGCATTGCGGACTACTGAAATACGGCAGCATGAAGCATTCCATCTTTTTGTATTGACAAATGTAACATGTGATACATGTGGCTTCACTTGCTGTAGCCACAGATAATTCACATGCCATTAGCAAAACATTCCGCATTGCATCTCCTATAAATGCTATGAGAAAAATGTATACATGTATATTTTGTCACACCTTTTCCAATAATGGTATTGGAGTTGGAACTCAAAAACCTCAGGGCATCACAATGTAGGGTTGTACATGATGGGGCGGAGTTTGGACAGGCGAAGCCCTGGGTGTTGTTGACAGTCGGGTTAGATCGAACATGCGTTCCTTGCAAACCAATTTTGTTGGTGTATTAACACGTGTTTTGTGGTACTTTTGTCATGTTTTGTGTTGATTTTATGCTGTGGTTGATTTGAGTATAGTATTTATAGTGGAATTTCATCTATGTGTGTTTTATGTGTAGATTTCATTGGATTTATTTAAAGCTAGTGTACTTGTTAGTGCAATAAATAGAAGTTGAAGATTACAAACTTTGAACCTAAATAATGCAAAAAGGTCAGAAATCCCAAGCATTGATTCTCGCTAACCATTTCAGGCTTACTACAAATGTTATTTCCTTGCGTTCTTTTTGTGATTTTGTGTTGTCAGGCTTAAAAACACCAAAAATTAAAAAAAGCAAAAAATAAAAAAAATAAAAAAAATAAAAAAAATAAAAAGAATTTAATAAATTTATTGTATTGATTGTATTTAAGGAGTACTCCCACTGTAACACTTGACATTTATTTTGCCCTGTAAATTTTAAAATATTTAAATTGCTCAGTATACATTGTGGCTTAGTGGTTTATTTGACAGCCACGGTGTTTCAGATGCGCTCCACAAATAATGTCAACAGGGAGCGAAGGAAAACTGAAAGGAAAAAAAACTATGGTACCCTTTTAAAGTCGGACTCAGAGATTGCTAAATATTTATTTTTTTGTGTAATAATGAAAATATCAACTAGAACTAAAGATAAAATACTAAAAATGCACCAAAAAATTTCCGAAATTTGAGATTGAATCTGATTTCCGTCGTTTGACCTGCAGTAAACCTTGATGTATAGTATTTACGTCCCATAGGATCTGTGCATAACAAAAATTCGGGATCCGGAAGTTTATACAACACCAAAGTTGTGAGTTTATATATGAAGGAATTCGATTTAAAGCTTAGCAATTTCAACCAGTGATTCGTATGTGGAGCAGCATTATGTACATGCAAAAAAAACACGATTTTTTTTTTGGAAACTTGAGGGCGCCCTCCTCAGGGCAATCTCTTGAAGTCGGCCTTTAAAGGTGCATTAATCATCACAGCCTCGTCCCCAGGACTTACCTCAAAAATTTCAGATTTTTATATCATTGGCCTATGTAAAAGTGTCTCACTACTGTTAACTCTAATTGGAAGTGGTTAGAGAAGCAGAGAGAAGACGAGAACATGGATGTTTTTTTTTTTTTTTAAATTTTTCTGGTAACATGTTTGAAAACCTTACAGTTCTTAAAGGGCTGCGCCCAATTGTATAGCATCGTTCCGTTTTGGGAACACGAGATGGAAGTGGTTAAAAATTTTGGTTCAGGAGAAAGCTACTATTATATTTCCATATACCTTTGAAATCTTTAGGGCTAAGAATGTTTGGTTTGGAATTATGAGTGAAAATATATACTAATTTGTTGACTAATATTAATTTTCCACAAAGTACTCTATGGGGCTTACATGTTCGACAATCTCGGCCAAAATAGTTGGAACACTTTATATGTCCTTAATTTAATACTGCTCCCTCTCCCCCTGATCAATGTTGAAAAATGTCATGTATTCATTGCGCTCTTTAAGACCACCAACATTGAATTGGTGGTGAGCAGGGGAGCTGTGAGTGTTAGGGTTGTTCATCTTTGCAATAAAAGTTATTATTTTAAAGTTTGCAATCTCTATGGTCCATTTAGGGCTTCTTTGGATTGGAAAATTACCACGGGTGTTCCAACTACTTTTGGCCGGGATTATAGCTCTCACATCAAAACGGATTGAAATATCAGGGCGAAATTTTACAGATGAGGTTTTGGGGTGAAGGCATTCTATCAAGATGAAAACTTTATCTCATTAACCCAGTCCCCTCCCCATTAATTTAATTCTAAAGATCACTTAAATGAATCCAAATGTACCTCTGGGAATCTAAACTTTCATATTTTGAACACAAAGTAAGAGCAAAGTAGTTGCAAATTGCAATCTGTTATTCCAAGCAGCTAATGTACCTGCAGTAATGTACCTCTCTTGAGTCATACCTTAACGCTTAAACAGCTAAATATTTGAACCATAGCAAGGTAACATTACAAAGATTTGTTGCAAAACTGAAAGAAAGCCATTTCACTTGTATATATATTTTTTTTTGCTCTCTCTCGCTCCACCTGCTGACGAATTTCAACATAGAGGATTGATCGGGGACCCCTTGACATTATACCGCCTGCACTTCTAAAGAGGCCAGGTGAAATACCGCACCTTGTGCGTATCACAGGTCAGGTGTTAGGGGAATCCCGATGCCGCAATGGTTGCTTTCTGTAATATATAATTTCGATCTTCATTCATCAGTTCCAGCTCTTCAAGTTTCCCGAATCAATATGAACATGGTAGAATGTGAAGTATATGACTCACCAAAATCTATCATTAAGCATGGAGGTAGCACAAAGTTCTCTGTCAAGTCAGCCTTATATACATAAACCTTTCCAACAAGAATTGTTCATTGAATCAACAATTCGAGGTTTTGCCCTTAAATGCAAATATGCGGGGTAGTATTTGGAATAGCGTTTGTATACTAATCATTTGCAAGACATAAGGACAAAATAAGTTTTGGGGAACCAACTAAAAAAAGGGTGAGTAGTTTTTTTTTTATCTAGAAAAATGAACTGAGAATATAATTACAAAATAAAATCATAAATTAAAATAATAATATTTATATTTAATCAAAATGCGTGATCCAAAGAACAAAGACAAGGTCAGAATATTTTATTATTCATTTGATTTCCTTGAAGGAAAACAAATTAAGAAAAACAAAATTGTGCAGGTAATTTGTCCAAGATCCTGCCATATTTGGAAGTGTAGGAAATGTGTATGTTGGGTCAACTATACTTACCAATTATTCTGAGTCATTTGGCAACACGGCCTTGAACTGTGAGCAGTTGAACTACAATGCATAAACATTGATTCATATGTGTAGTACTCTTTATTCTGACTGCTGCTGGTTCAAGACTATGCTGCTTCATGGCTGCAGTGTAGAGCAGATTCAGCAGAATATTTTGGAGGTCCTGACCTGAGTTCCATTTACCCTATCTTGACCAGAGAATGCATTTTTGACTTTCATTTACCATGGATTTGCACACAAAAAATGTTACATTTATCAGATAGCAGCTATTCCGGTTAAGCTGTCTTGCTCTCATTACAGGACAGGTACCTACAAATTCTAAAGGTCAGCACGTGTAATTCCATTTGTATCTTGTTTAAAGCTTATGTAATACGCTGCAATTTGTATTTGGCTATGGATTATATTGATAAAAGCTCCAGTGAGTCATGGATTAAGAGGGAAAATGAGTGAGAGCTAAATGTGGGTCACAAATTCCATTCCATTCCGACAATAATGTGTTTTTCTTGAATTATGCAAATTGTTGTTTTGTAATGGTCAATGGCAATAAAAATGATTTTTTTTTTGGGGGGGGGGATTAATTTTGATTGATAGTCACAAAATCATTGAATCTGTTTAAAAAAAAACCAAAACAGAATTGAACAGTTTTATCAGCAGTCTGTCCGTCCTTTCAGCCAATTTCCGACTGCTGGTTTGTTGGAGGGCAAGGTCTGACAGCTCCTTTTCTCTACAGACCGATGACATCGCTATATGCTGTGCGTGTCTGTGTATGGTCGGAACTTAACATCAATTTTGTGTCAATGTTTTTGTAATTGAGCAGAATTTTGTCGACCCGACTTGAATGGCATGTTCTTGTGTTGTTTTGAAGAATGAAAAATATTTATTCACTTGGCCATTTGTACACATTGTTGTTTATTTTATTTATTTGTTGTTACATGTCATATGTTGTTTGTGTTTATGTACAAACTCTCAGTACAGAAAATTTTAAGCTAGGGTTCTCGCCGACCCGCTGGACAAATCCGGCCCACCAACCATTGATTTTTGGCCCTCGACTTGCTCTAAAATATAAAGGGAAACATAAGACTCAAGTGTATTTGGCCCTCAGGTAGGAAACTTTCAAACATCTGCATTCTCTGGCTCTCAGCTATATATTTGAGAACCCCTGTTTTAAGTCCTTGAAATAAATTTATTTTGAAATATTTGTCAGCAGGACATAACTCTTTTCATTGAAGTACATATCGAGGGTTGACAAACAGAAGACGAACTCAAACTGAAAAGAATATTAAGAATTTCTTTAATTATCTGTAATACTGCCTTTGAGAAGTGCGATGTTTAATATTTTCTACTAAGCAAATCTATTCATTACTCAAAATGAAACATCTCATAAAGCTCATATATGGTACTGTAAGCAAACATTATATAAACAAAGAACAATTTTTAATTCTGAACAGCAGATTAAAGATTCCTTTAATATTGCTTTTCAGTTTGATTATGTCCTTCTGTTTGTCAACCCTCGATATTTTATAGCTGCAATTAACTTTTATTATTTATGCATTTGACATAGATTGCTGGAATATGTTGCCAGTATTATTAGAGGAAGATTATTGTGAATCTTGATATCCTTCAGAGTGACAGTGAACTATCTATCTAATTGGTCCATATGAACTCTCATAAAATTTAATGGACTTGCTTTGTTAACAAAGAGGGGGAGATTGTCAATGTATAGTGCTATATTTTACCCATATTGAGATTAAGCTTGTCAACTGTAGAGACAAATGATATGAGAAGCTGGTTGTATAAGGAAATAACCAGCTGTTTAGAAAAGAGGATCAGTTCCTTAAAAGGAAGATTCCTTCAACTTGGAATTCACAAGACAAAGTCTTGAGCAGTCTTCAATCTCTTCTTCTTACACCAGCTGTACAAGATAAAATCCCCTTCCAGATGAAAAACTATTTACAGTTAACAAGTTAATTATTGAATAATGCCTAAATCTGATCAACTTCAGTCATGCCTGTATAATGAACACGGACAGGACCAGCTTTTGCAAGCACCATCAAGTTGTCAGTTTATATCATGGGAGCACTGATGTGAAAAGAAGAATGCAAGATGTGAAAGACGTGATGTCCTGTTTTTGATGCCTGTAGGATCAAAAAGTCGTCAACCCAAAAAAGGGATGTAAAAGGCTGCATGTGTCAGAAAATTGACCCTAATATGGTAACTGCGGGAGTATCTAACTGGGACAGATTTGTTAATCAGAAGAGGGGAAACAATTGGATAAAATTCTAAATTTTCAATATGAAGGGTTAAAATTATCAACTTTTTAAGGATAGTGGGAGGACTGTGATTGGGTTGTGTATGTCAGGTGTCTGTTTGTTGTTTATATGATACCAGGTAGAGGGTAAAATAAAGTGTTTTTGTCAGGTCTGCGTACTGTATTTTTTAATGTGGGACCTTTATTTATACTGTGGAAAAGAAACAGGTGTAACTTTTATTCTAAGTTTAGTCTTTTGCTACACTTTTTTTTAAATATCTGACTTATTTGGTAATTGATTAATGCATATTTTGACTAAATTTGAAGGATTTCAAGAGACATGAGGACATTTCCAGAAAGAATGCCCCAAGTGTTTTTTTTTTGAACCCGAGTTTTTGTGCATATTTGGAATGCTTACCAATGTATTAGATCCAACCTGAAGTAAATAAGCCAAATATGTTGCCTTTATGTAATAATGTGTTATGAGTTGGTATTTTCTATCGAGCATGACAGAAAATCAAGTCATGCTTATCTATGGGACGATTAAGATAGTAGGCATGTTTAAAACATAGTTTTTGGTTTTCTTTTTACTTGTTTGTCCAATGAACCTTCTGGTGTTCTACAATCAATCAAGTGCAAATTGAGAGAAATTTGAATCCTAAAAAAAAGCACTTTAAAAAACTATTAAAAAAGGATCATTTTGAGGACCCACCTTCACCTTACTGATGACTATAAGAACTATAAATTCTGAACATGTTACCATTTAGTTTGAAATAATCATAACCTTTTGAAATAATCAAACCTTTAGAAAATGCATTTTACACCATTCTTATGTTTAAAAATAACAAAGCAACTATCCTCCTAGGATTAAAGTGAAATTAAAAAAAAAAAGAGTTAATGTTTCCTTTCTGTAAGATGGTGCCCAGATGTGCATTGCAAGTTTATGTAGAAATACCTATACACTTAGGCCATGTTCACTGACATGAAATGAACTGATTAGGTCCATAAGTCAGATTGTCAGGTCACTAATTACTACTTATGTGTCAATCAATTAGGAGCTAACGAGATCACAAACCAACTGAGGCAGACATTAATAAGCATAATGGTAGATAATTAGGCAATAATTTAACAAAACATTACACTGATTGATTGCAGAATCATATTATATTGTCACATGCTGACAGTGGGAAACATCTTCTAGTGATACTGCATTCTGTAGCTTTTAATTTGATTTTCTTGGCAACTAGTTGCAAAGAACCTGTTTCAATTGTACATGTATGTGTGGTGTTGTTTGTTGTATGTGTTTTTGTTTTGTTCATGGTGTCTTTGTTGGTTGTTTTTCATATCTCTTTTCTCTGTTACCACATGATTGTGTCCTTACCTTGGCGTAGGTCTATCTCTGCTCCTGTTGTAGTTTTCAAGTGAAAAGGAAAAAAAAACTTTTTTGTGATATCCAAATACAATTTAGGTTCTTCCCCTTAAAATTTTGTACCCTGCACCGGCCCCCTAAAATTTGTGTGGAGCCCCATTGGACACTGTAAAACATCGGCACAGGGGCAGTACATGGGGGTGACTTGCCCCTTTTTTTTTTTTTTTTTTTTAAGCAGAGGTTTTAAACAAAAAAGGCATTCAAATTAGTTTTTTTTTTTCTATATGAGTTAATCGTTAATTTTTTTGCCCTCTGGAAGATTTTACCAACTAAGTACCAGTCATGGACTGAATTTAGTCTGCTTTTTTGTGTGAATGTGGGCTAATTTGATCAAGTTAAGACATGGAATGATACTTAGTGTATAAAACCTATGTTGTTTGTCTCACTATAATAATAGATGCAATTGTTATGCAAACGCAAGTCAGAGAGACACAATATATGTATGGGCAAAAAAAACATCATCGAGAACACTATGAAAACATATTTGTTAATTAATGAAAACTAGTCTAGTTCTTATTGTCTCAAATTATTATAGAGAAACTTAAAGTGTAATTTTTTATACAAATGGCTTTCCTATTCAAATTTTGGTTGATTTACAAATCCATCTGTACTCTTAACAGAGAGCCAACACAGAAAATTGACAAATGGTTTTGGTGTAGCCACCAGAGCAAGGAATGCTTATCCCTTGTGTCATGGAACTGAGAGTCAAATTATGGCTATATTAGTAGATATTAGTCACACGAGCCATAGGAACAGTGCATATGAACTTGGATGATTCAAGATTTTATGGTCTGTATTTATGTTAAATACAACTTAAATGTGTTTATACATGGTTGATTTATTGCATTTAGGTGGATAAGCCTATACGTTATGAACTGACAAGGCCATCTATTAAATAGTTGAATCATCAAATCTTTTAAAATAATTGTGATTGATAACAGGTATATTGCGGATAAATTGTTAAGTATTGTTGAATACATTTGACCAAACACTTCATGTGCAGCGGTGCATAGCCCCATATTTGGGAAGCACTGTGTAAAGGCCATATAAATAAAACCCAAGGAAATAATTAAAAGGATATCATATTCAATGTTTATCAACGCATTAGCCACTTAGTGAATCATGTACGTGACCTCGTTACTTCGCCTTAAAACTGTCAAGTCAGAAACATGACACTTTGTGACTATTTTTGTGGTGGTTTTGACTGCTATTTTAGGACACTTAATTCTGCAGTATTTGGATTTTATAATTTTGAATACGTCCATAGCCAACTGTCAAATGTAACTGCACTCTCAGTCATAATTGCTAAATGAAAGGTGCAACAATACTCTCTTAAAATGAAAGAGTGAAAAATCACTCGGATTTCAGTAATTTTAAATAACTCTATCGTGAGTGGCTTTTAGCTCTAACTAGCGCGAAAATGCAACCTGACACCTTACCTCGCGTTAACCGAGCTCACTCTTGTTACCGAGTGGCTCAAAATGCCATTCTTCTTCAGAGTGAACGCCACTCTGAACTTTTATCGACCGGATTTAGCTCTAAAATAGTGAGAAAATGCTCACTCTTTCTCGGAGTGAACTAATAGCCATGCAGAACCGCCGCAAATCGTGTGATTATTTCGAACAACTGGCGGACGAGTTAAGTGAGACCGTCAGCAAACCGTTGAACGAAGTTGAAATAAGTGAAGAAATCATAGATAATCTTCACGGGTGAGTATATGTATGTGTCGATCACAGTTCATATATGCATTTACAGACAATTGTGGAGAAGCCTTAAATTTTATTTTACTGTATTATCACTCGAGATACCGTAGTCTGCGCCAGGCTATGCTTACACATTTACAACGCACAATCATGCAATGTCACGGGTGCATGTAAGTGTGCTCATGATCATACACGTCATGCAGGCCACAATCATGCCCATGTCTCATGAATCATGCCAATGATGCGCCACAATATTCATTATGTCACGATGATATGAGTTATGACCTACACATAACAATATGCTCACTAACAAACAAAATCACAAAGAATCAAACTCTATAAAGATGAACTGTTCACTCTAAAGGCAATTATCAATTTCACCTCTTCCTGAGAGTTTATTTTTGTTCACTGCTTTATTTTTGATGGATCTCACTCTAAGATGCGTCCTCAGCTGCTCTTTTTGGAGTGAGATTTCCCTTCTTTTAGAGTGGTTTTTCACTCTTTTTGTTTTAAGAGATAAATTTCAAATAACGGTGTCCCAAAACATTTCTGATTGTTGCACGTGCTGTAACATTTTGGACATGTTATGAATATAATGAGCTCATTTGCATATTTTCAAATATCCCTCCCCCCCCCAAAAAAACCCAAATCCACTCTACAGACTAAACCAAATAGCAGACTTCACATGGCACGGTGAAGAACATGAGGTCATGAACTGTACTTTTTGAACAGGTTAATGACTATTAATTAGCTCATTTTAGTAACATTTTGTTATGTTTTCCCCGTGGATTTTTGTGTCCAAAATGGATTTTATTAGCTTTACTTGTCAATTTTGGGGTGCTGATTTTCAAAAAAGCTTATGTGCCATTTTTTTCAACCACGCCTTCAGTCCCCATTTTGGGATTTCAAAATGGCCGCCATTTTTTCAGTTTTTTTTGTCCGATATCTCGGCTTAGGAGCAACTTATAGGGATAAAAGTTGGTGGCAATACCCATGTTTGTGATACCAGGGACTTCATTTAAAGCATCTTCTTACTTATAACTGATGTGGTTTGTGGCTGCCATCTTGAATTTCAAAATGGCCGCCATTTTAAATTATGTTCTGTGCTATAGCTTGGTGTGTGGAGCAAACGTGGAAGAGTAAACGGTGGCAATACCATGTTTGTGATACTATGGATTCCATTAACAGCACTGGCTTACTTGTCTCTAATTTAGCTTGCCGCCATCTTGGATTTTCAAATGGCCGCCATACTAATACACTTGTTTTAAACTCTCAGCATACCAGTAATATAGCATTCTAAATGGTAGCATTGCATGTACTATGATGAATAATTCCAAATCACTGCATTCCTATTTATTTCAATGAGCAACTCAGCCACCAGGAAATTTCAAATGCCGCACTAGACAATTTTTTTAATGTTTTGATTAATCATGAATGTCATGAACTGTACCCAACTATCAGTTATAAATTACAGATTCTACTATGTTCAAACACTTTATTTGAGGTGAGGCATTAATAAAATTTTCGTGAGCCAATGAAGTAATACTCTCATGTTATTCACCTTGTTAGAGAACAAAATCAGTTTATCATGCAAACTTTACTCAAATGTGAAGAGAATGTTTTTTTTTTCATTCCATCACAAGAAAAAAATAAGGCTATGAATTCCATCAAAGGCGTACATACGACATGGGTACCTAGTCAGATAAGAACTTAATTCTTCAGGCATGGTAGAGATATACCTCATCTAGGTCGCTGAGACTTGGACCAGTACCCAAAAGCTTAAGGACAGGATCAATGGTGGTATATCTTAAAGAGTACTTAACACAGCTGGGAACCATATTTCCAACAATGAGGTATATGGAGATTATACCACTCCTATCGAAAAAAAAAAAAAAAAGACAGACCTTAAGAAGAGAATGCTTCCAGTTTGCAGTTGGCTTGCACTGTGGCCCACTGGCCAACCTATCTCTCACCTGATTTTGTGGACCCACCTGGAGAAAACCAAGCCGTGGCAGGAAGCTTAGTTATCCTGATGTCATTGCTAAATATATTGATTGTATGCAAGTGAAAATCCAGCAACTCATGAAGTACGGCAACTGTAACAAATTTGTCTCAGCTGCTCTCGACATTCCGTCTACGGATGACAGATGATGATTATGAGTAGATAGTTCCCCCCCCCCTTAATGGACTTGTTACGTATGTAACATTGTGTTACCAAAGTCATTGCATTTACAGAGTTCTGTTCCTTGCAAATTTCTGCATTTGCTGTTCTTACATACACCATGCACAAAAAGTTTTCAAGAACATTTAACATGCTGTCTAGGTCGAAACAGCCTCACAAAATTGCTGGAATACACCCATTGCGCCACAGCTTTGAATCCTCGCTTTGTCCCCAACTCTTAGATATGCCAGCAAATTTGCCTCCCCAATCAGTACCTCTAAAAGCGTGCAGACCTATAGACCTATATTTTTTCACAACCAACGGCTTAAAAAAAAACAACAAAAAAACAAAAAAAAAAACCACACTGTGCCATGTCATGTCAACTGGTGTCGCTAGGCACTTTTCCTTTTTTCCGGTGATGAAAATGAAGCTCGCCTGGAAGGCTGATGGTTGAAACACAACTCAATGAGGTAAATGAAGAACATCTGTGGCTGGCAAATATACATCTATATCCCTGATGTCTCCGACAGTCTTGGATCCCATCAAGTACATGCATTGGGATCAAGGGTTCCTCCCTCCTCGATGAGTGCTCACGCAATATTGGAACCATACACACCTGGTTTGTTGCAATACGTTGAGGATGCCAAACTAAGCGCTTGCTGCTATCTTCATATTCAATGGAGTAGAGCTTTCCATTAATCTGTCAATGGTCCTAAATTTGATATTAGTCGAATCTCTGATGTCAAACGGACCGGTCAATGCCACAGCCCTTTGCCATGTGTATGAGCTTTCAGTGAGTTATCATTATATATCTGTCGAAGATATCACATCCTTCATCATACCCATACACTCTTACGGTTGCTTCGAACAAGTGTTGGCAAAATAAGACAGTGTACCGTGTTGACTTTTATTGATAACTCAACAACTGCATGGGTCTATAATGCACACATGTATTTGATCTCCAACCCGCTTGATGCATCAGCCGTGTTAAGTCTACCTGAGAGTCACTTGGTGTTCCCTGTTAGACTCATCAATGACATGGACAAGGGTACTGTCCATTTGGAATAAAAGAACGGCCATCTGAGGAGATGAGTGATCTGCGGATAACAGGAAAACTCTGATAAGCTGTTCTTCAATTTTGGGTCCACGAAGCAGATGTTGTAATGGCATACCTGACGTTGGATACCTGCTTAGTAACCATGAAATCCCAGATTTTTAGAGCTTCGCAAGTGTCTTGGTCAGTGGGCACTTAAACATCTTTATTTGGGCAAAACAAATGGGTACCAAATTTGGCAATTTGTAGAGATGGGAGCAAGTAGTAATTGACTTGCTCCCGCAAGGCACCTCGACCAGGCTCCCACTCTCCCCTGTCTACTTGGCTGAATCAAGTATACTCTCTATCTGCTTCATATAACTTAGGAAAATTCTTTGGCCATCTGCGGAGTCTTGACCAATTGCAGCTCGGATCTGGTCTCTGAAGATTTACCTCTTCAAAGACCCCCACCATATCTTCTTGTCCTATGAAGCCTATTGTTGGAGTTTGTGACATTTCAGGATGATGGTATACAAAGTTTTCTAGCTGCACAGTTGCTTCAAAGAGGTATACAATACAATGATATCGGTTACATTGGGTACTCTACACCACGCTCACAACGCTTCCCAGTAAAGATTTGATGGATGGTCGATGGTGATTGGTGAAAAAAATCAAAAAAAGCTTCTAGGTGGCTTATGGATTCAAGATACTTTGCGATGCAATGAAGTAATGCAACAACACGGCCCTCATCCACTCGCAAACCATTGTAATTGTCCTGTTGTAATATTGCAGTTTCATCTCTTTCGACAAGTCAAGATCAGTGTTATGACAGTGTTTTGTGTGATGACCTACAATAAAATACATTGGATATCCCTTGAGAAAGGCAAAGCACTGTAGGCCTATAGAGGGCGGTATCATCAGTTGGATGTCTCCTTAACAAATCTGGTTTGCATGATGGTCACTGATGATAGTCCGAAGAAATTTAATCTGAACACTTCTGACTTGCAGCACGGCTGAAGGTAGATCGAAGACCTTGTATTTCTCTCCCATACACTTTACCCAATCTCGTGTCCCGATTGATCCACCCCTACGTCTTCGTGTACTTATTTATCCTAATTTAATTATTGAAATCTGATCAAACCAAGCTAATAAAGTGGCTTTAAATAATTACTTACTTGGAAGTATTCATATCACATTTCAGCCCTAATTGTTACAAACATATCAGATTTAACTAAAATTGAAACAGCTCCATCCCTAGAGAGCCAAGCAGTTTAAGCAATGCCATGTCTTTAATTATCCCACCGTAAATTTACCAAAGTGCCGTTCAGGTGAAGTCGCACTGACTCTGTTATGAATGGTGTCTAATTAGGCTTATCGGGATTATAAAATCAACAGATAACGTATTATAAGATCGTAGTTTCCCGTTTGGAAACATATAATTGAAATGGCGGCCATTATGGAAATTCAATGATGGCGACTAAACCAACATTAATTAACATAAGAAAGGCTTTAATAGAATCCCTGATATCACAAAAATGGGTATTGCCACCACTTCACTTTTCTACGTTAGCAAGCCAAGATATGGGACAAATTGTACCTTATGTAATTGAAAAAGGCGACCATTTTGGAATTCAAGATGGCGGCTTACCCCCAAATTAGTGACAAGCAAAGACAATGGCTTTTAATGGAATCTCTGGTATCACAAACATGGTAATTGCCACCATTTTGAACTATTCTAAGTTGCTCATAAGCCGAGATACCGGACTTACACGAGTTTGAAAAAAAACAAAAAAAAAATGGCGCCATTTGAAAGTCAAGATGGCGGCCAAACCAAATCATGTACACGTAGACAATGGCTTTCAATGGAATCCCTGGTATCGCAATTATGGGTATTGCCACAACTTTCCTTTTCTACGTATCCACAAACCAAGATATGGGACAAATGGTACATTCTGTAATTGAAAAAGGCGACCATTTTGAAATTCAAGATGGGCGAATCCAAATTAGTGACAAGCAAGGCGATGCTTTAATGGAATCTCGGTATTACAAACATGGTTATTTGCCACCATTTTTACTATGCTAAGTTGCTCATAAGCCGAGATACAGGACATTACATAGTTGAAAATGGCAGCCATTTTGCATTCAAGATGGCGGCAAACCAAATCATTTACAGTCCGACCACTCTTTCAATGGAATCCCTGGTATCGCAAACATGGGTCTTGCCCATTTTCACTCCTCTAAGTTGCTCATAGCCCGAGATATAGGACACATATAAGGAAAATGGGCGGCCATTTTGAAATTCAAATGGCGAGTGAAGGCGTGGTGAAAAAATGGCACCTACTTTTTTGAATCAGCACCCCAAAATGACCAAGTTAGCCATAAAATCAATTTTGGCACGAAATCCCACGGGATTTAAATATCTGACATATCAATTATCCTATTTCACATTTGAAAGACAATGTGATTAAACCATGCGTTTTGCGGGCCATCTTAATTTTGCACTGGGCATAATTCTTGTTTACTCTTCTTGCAGTCATTGGTATAAGGGTAGGGTAATCAATTATATTGCAGTTCAACGATCTAGAAGTAGTGTCGTAGAATCAAATTATTTAGCTCCTTTTAGATGCAGATTTGATCTCTAATATAAACTGTAGTATCATTCCACTTTTGTGAACTCCAAGTAACAGTTACCTACATTGTAGCAAAATAAAAAACTACTTGCACTTGACTTCAAGTTTAAGCCACAGAGCTTTGTTTTGCCATCAGAACAAGCTTAAGCAAATTAACTTGTGATCTGGTTTGCATTAGTCGTCTCAAACTGATAAGGAATTTTAATCACTTTCCAATTACTTCATTTCCCCTAGGCTATTTTGGCGGTCAGCGTGCAGCCGCTTTTGTAGGTATGTTCGACATAAGAAAGCAGTCATGGAGTGCCATTGACATTAGTGACACTGTCGTCGTAATGGTATTCCTGTTGATTGGCCCGCCTGGTTTGAGACTGACCCAAAATTTCCCAAGGTTTTTCTCCTTTTCTGCCATTTTCCTTCACTCTCTCTCCCTGGAAATGTGTTAAAATCATGTTTTTTGGGGAAAAATGACCATATTTTGAGTTATGGGTATTTCTATGTGTTACCCGCAGCAAGGAATTATGAAAGAGCACACATGCTTTCATAATCGCAGAAAAAAATAAAATAGAGTAGGGTTCACCAAAAAATTCAAAACGTAAAATCTGAAAAACCCGTATTTAGGATTTTTGACATCCTGGAGAGCTGAACATCCTACAGAAATGTAAAATGACGACCATTCTTTTCGTTTGAATTGGTTGATGTGACAACATATTAGGAAATATGATCTTTAGACCTATTTAGTAACTCTTCATCTACACATGGGACGCCCACCTTATTGTGAATTTTGCTCCCTTTTGAGTGGTAAAATGCAGGCTCCAAAAAGAGCTGTTAAATGAATTGTGCTCTGAAAGGATTGGAACATTGTTTTAAAAGTCACTTTGACTCTTTACTGAGTATTGTGTCCACTAAAAAACGGTTGCCCTTCATTTAACCCATTGAATAGGGAAGGAAAGTTCACTCTTTACATTTAGAGATAAACCGTTTTGACTAGGGGTCTTGTGATATTCTGATTGTCTGATTTAATGTGCAGCAGCCATCAGCAGCGCCGTAGCCGGGGGGGTTTGCGCACTCCCCCCAAAATGACAACGGTCCGCTTTACCATAACCATGTTGAAAGGTCTGCTTTTGCATGTTTAAGGTCCGTTTTGTCATGGCGCTTGTTGAAAAGTTTCGTTTTGAGTGTTGCTATTAATGGAATAACATACCACCCCCGTCTTCAGATTTTGAAGGCGACCGGAAAAAAAATTGGGTCAACCGGCGCGCAGGCGAGCCGGAAAAAATTTGTTTGTTGAAAAAATGTCCACTTCTGGCAATCCTGCACCCCCATAATAATATTCCCAATTCCCTGGCTTACGGGCCTGAGCATAGAAAGCACTTTCCACATTTGTTCATTAATGTTGTTAATATAATTTGGTATTTGTACAACCCCTTTCTCTAGTTCTCTAGAACCAGGCTTAAACCACTCCTGTTTAATATATCAAGTAATCCACACAATTAGGAGCCTGCGCACGCACCAAAAAAGTTCTCTGCAATCAGGAAATTTACCTTTAAATTTCTTCAGTCTGCTGCAACACTTTAAGTGCACATTTCAGGGAAATCCCTCACTTTTACCCTCAGTGGCAATCAGTTGCTGTCAAAAAATTATTTTGTGACAGGTAAAGTTCACACTTGAGCAAGAAACAACATTTTGTGACAGCTTTTTTTTTTTTTTGAATTTGATTAATATTTATGTTATTAGTTTAAAGAATATTTTTTTTTAATTTGAAGTCTTTGGCAGAGGCTAGCCCCAAGGAAAAAGGGGGGTGCATGCCCTCGACCGTATTGTTCGTCAGTAACATAGTCTGTCGGTAAATTTTGTTTTGTTTTGAGGGTGTTATGTCACTTCATGAATACGAGCTTTAATTGTCATCACCTAATTTATTAGAGGTTATGATTTGTATTCATGCCACCCCCCCCCACCCCCCACTCTTCCGGTTTTCTAGGCGATGCAATATTTTTTTTGTCGGTACAATACACATGTCGATACATTCACAAATCTGACCCCCCCCCACTATGCCACTTGTCTACAGTTTTGTTTTTAGGACACATGCACTGGAAATAGACTTATGTTAAGCATACTAATTTTGATATGAATTAATAAGTATATAATGGTGCAGCAGATGGGTTTTTTTTTTTTTCTGATCCACTATTTTATTTTTTTTTATTTCAAAAGTCACATTTACTTACAAAACATTTTCCCAATACTGCAAATGTCATTTTATATACCATTATTTCTGCACCATATGCGTTGAGACTCTAACACTTTAAAAAACACAATATATATTTCCTAGAGCCGGGCTATAGAGTTAACTGCAAGTAGATAACCACATAATCTGCAGATAGCCACTACCAAATAATGTTGATATAAGCTAGAGGTGTTAACCCTTAGGTCACAACATTGACCAATAAATTAACAGATAAAAGTGGAATAAGTACTGTCGCAGCTCTGTGATAATGTGATTAGAATTGAAACATTGTTTTTCCCTTCAAATCTTTCGTGGAACAGTCGGCAGATAGATAGCTAAATAATACATGAATTGTAATATAGACTCTTTTCAGCATTCTGTACAGTAACTTGAATTGCTATATGTAAGATTTTAATGAGTAAATGTTTTTTAAACATCTTGGAAACATATGCTGAACCAGTCATAGGTGGGGGGGGGGGGAGAAGTAAAAACTACAGTTGCATTACTCAATGCAAGTTTTCCTGGGATATGGAATACAGATTGAGTGAGAAAGGTGAGGAAGCCACCTTGGGTAGAAAAATAATGCAGCAGATAATATTTAATGGATAGGCATCCCCAACCAGATCACGGTGACCAAAAAACTTAGCAATTTTTATACCCAAGGCTCAAGTTTTGGACAAAATTTAATTAAAACTTCCATAGATCTATGTAAAATGGTACTGAAGCTTCATGCGCTATAGTACAACAATTGGCACCAAATGAGACAAATATAATTATAAGGCAGCAGTTATTTGGGTGTGTGAGCAAATGTCAAAATAATGTATAATTTGAGTCCAAAATACGGCAAAAAATATGTTACATACATCTGTTTAGGAAAATTTTCGTAAATTAAACAAAAAAACAGATATTCTTAAATTACGGAAAATATGTTTTATGAAAACTGAAAATAAAAAAACAAACAAACATAAAATTTTTTTTAATATGGTTAAAATTTTACGGTAAAGTATTTCATAACATTTTCCGGACGATTTTTTTTGTGTCGCGTTAAGTAGTAAATGACAGGAAATTATGTTAAAAATGTAAAATAAACATTAATTTCCATAATATGAGACACCATAGGACTGGGAAAAAAAAGCATGTTTGACCATGGTTAACCATGTTCAAACCAATGGGTTTGACCATGGTCAAACCCATGTTAGCATGTTTTGAAAAATGGCACGACACAGCCAACCATGGTCAAAACATTCCAAAGTGGACCATGGTCAACCATGTCAACCATGGTCAAACATAGAGTTTGACCAGGGTACCATGGTCCTTTGGGTTGTTTTTGACCATGGTTGACTGTGGTGTGCCATTTTCAAAAAAAATGGTTAACATGGTCAACCATGGTCAATATGATCATGTTTAACCTTGGTTGGACCATGGTCAAAATGTCCATGATCAACCATGGATGGGGGTGGCAATGGTGCCTTTTTTCAAAAACATGGTAAACCCCCCCCCCCCCAAAAAAAAAAAGAAAACATCCCTATGTTTTTATACATTTTATACACCAGTATATTTCCTATCTTACCCTTTAGGTACATTATTTGTAGTGACAGAAAAATCACTTACCTTGACTGGGATTTGAACCGGGGACCCTTGTATTACAAGACTGATGACTTACCAAATGAGCTAACCTATCTTGCTTAATAACAAGAGGGCCAAAAATATAATATATGAATTGTAAAAAAAGTTTAAACAGTAGATCAACACTAAAGAAAGACTCAAGAAAATGGGACCTATGTCACCGAGCTTCACAGTGGTGAAAGAAAGTCCTGAAAACCTCAGGGAATCACCGGTATCGCAGTGAAAACAAATTGCCCTGAAATGATCAGGTCAACCATGGCCCACAAGGTGATGGACCTGGCTGACAATGCTCAGCCATGCTAAAGCATGGTCGACCATGGTTTACCATGGGGACCATGGTAATCATGGATGACCATGGTAAAGCCACAATGGTGGATAATAGCGACCATAGTCAACCATGGTCAGCCATGTCTAGACCTATGACCAAAAAGAATTGGTGGCAATATCTATGTTTTAATCTCAGTGCATTGTGGGAGTTAGAATGTCCAGATTGACTTTGGCTGGGAACTCAAAAACCCACAAATGCATAAATTTTAACTAATTCCATTACGCTGTTAATTGTGGCCACCATTCAACCCATGACTTTCCTTAGTTCTTCAGAGCTGGATATAGTTAATATTATCATTACTCCATGGACTCCTAATTAAAACCTAAAGCTCTGATGATTTGAATAGTTTTTTCTCACAATTCTTGGGCATAGGACAATTGTAGTGACCATGGTCATAATGTCAATTTCTAATGCAGTGGGACCATGGTCAGCACACAGCCACTAATGTCACCCCCCCCCCTTTCCCCCCCCCCCCCCCCCCCCCCCCCCCCCCCCCCCCCCCCCCCCCCCTTGTCAACCATGGCTAGACAATAACGGATTCCTAATTTATTGACCATGGTCGACATGGGCTACTTGAAGTGGACCTGGTAACCATGGTCAGCCATGGGGATACCTTGTTCAACATATCAGGACTTGAGGTTCTGGGTAGTGGACCTGGTCAGTCAACAATTGCACTGAAGTGACTATGGTCAACCATGGTAAAATGAGGTGATAAACATGGTTGACAATGGTTACTTGAAGTGGACCATGGTCAACCATGTCTCACAAGGTGATGACCATGGCGGACAATGCTCAGCCATGCTAAAGCATGGTCGACCATGGTATACTTGAAGTTACCATAGTCAACCATGGTCAAGTCAGGTGTTGGACCATGGCTGACCATGTTCAGCCATGCTAAAGCACGGTCGACCATGGTATATACCATGGGGAACCATGGTAACCACGGTTGGCCATGGTCAACCACCATGGCTGACATCACGACCTAGTGACCAGGTCAGCAGTTTGACCATGGTTTGGACCATGGTTGACCATGCTAGCATGGTTGACATTTCGCCTAGGGCATTTCTGTAAAATACTGGTAATTCCATTAATTACATAAAGCTGTAATTTACCCTAAACGTCTGGAAATTCTGCTGCCAGAAATTTCCGTAAATTACAGAAAATTTCTTACAGTGTATGTTTACCATCTGGTTTGCTGTTTTGAATTAAAGATAAAGGGCCCACATCATTACAAAAAGTTTTAACAACTTGACAGTTTATTTCAAAATGTTCCAAAATAAATGTATTAGGTCAGTGAGGGTCAGATAAACAGGTCATGATTATACCGCAGGCTTTCCATAATTCTGTTTGTCTGAAGCACGCACCTATGATTTTTCACCCAAAATTGTTATCCTCAAATCTTCAGAAAAGCAAAATAAACTTGAAAAAGCAAAGCAATGAAAGCTCCTGTATTTCGTTGCACATACAATGTTTATATAATGTGCAGACTTAGCCCGGAGTGCCGGGGTGCTCTAACGTGATTACGTGCTTTAAAGTGAACCTGGTGAATGCACCCCCGCGTGTGCGGTGGTAGATTGTTCTAACAGTGTTTGTCACTCATACAATCATATTAAGCCATCACAAGAACTTATTTGCCCCGAAGGGGGAAAAAATGGTGTTTCACCATAAGATCTATTAGATAAACATTTCATGTTCTGTTTGATTACCATATTTTACTCCAAATCACAGAGATCAGTTAGGCTGGTACTGTTCCTACATAGATTTCAAATGGAATAGAGCTTGACTGAGAAGTTCAAAGCTAATTAAGTTGTATACGTGGTGTGCGTATATATAGGCGAGTTTGTGTCATAATTGCTCCATTTTGATTCAAGACGTGTCGAAGATTGTGCGAGTTCTATTTCTAGCAATTAAAATGCCATTAAAACATCTGTTCTTAAATAGCAGAGACAATATTGTCTTTAAAGGTTTACCTGCGGTGAAAGCACTTCAAAGTTATTAGCTTGCGTCAGCTTAGTTCATTATGATTCTAGGAATGACACAGAGTGTGTAGCAATACGACTTAATGCAATCTGAGGCCATTTGGCAATATAATGGAGGGTACTGCAGGAAGGTCCCATCTGCAATAGCTGCCATTTGCCAGTTGTGTTCTTATCAAGTGTTATATCTGTCAAATCTAACACCTGGCAGCAGCCCTAGCCAGGAATTTATGCGGGGGGGGGTGCGGATTTGCCAGAAGCGGACCTTTTGCGTACCAAAAAAAAAATTTTCGGCTCCCGGTTGACCCAAAATTTTCACCGTCGTCTCCAATTTCGAAGAGGGGGGGTGAGAGAAGAAAAAAATTTTCGCGCAGCGTAGAAAAAAACAGTATAGTAACAACCACACCCTTAAGGACAACTTTTAATTTACAACACGGCCCTTCAACAATGGCAAAGCGGACCGTCAACATAATAAAGCGGACCTTTGTCATTTTGGGGGGTGATCGCACCCCCCGCACCCCCCCGTGGCTACGGCCCTGCCTGGCAAGCTATTGCAGTTGGGGGCCTTTTTGCCCCAAATGCTTGAATTATCAGGCTGCTAAAAATTCTGAAGACTATTGTGTGTGAATGTTAGAGTTGTAAGGTAGGATGAGTTACAAGAAACATAAATGTGCCTTTTTGTCAAATTGGGGTTGGGGTTGATCTAAAAATTATAGGACAATGCCACACATTGTATTTAGCTATATCTAAAATGATTGAAGTAATAATATGCTTGTCTCTTTTTTTTACGTCTTGAAAAGCCCTACGTCGCATGTACCACAAACAACCTTTTATTCCTACAGGTAAGCATATAAAATGTAGAAGAAAGTTCTTGCGGCCCCTGTGGACCTTGTCAACTTACACAATGAGATAGATACACAAAAATTCATTACCTCTACAAATTGCAATACCATTTTATCATTCAATTGGATTACACAAGTCTTTAAAGTATAAAAATGTAAACGAGTTGTAAAATTTTGAACGTACTTGAAATGACCATCTTAATAAACTTGCACACCAAAAACAAAATATCATATATCCAAGTTGTGATTTCATGTACATCTAAAATGTTGTCAAAGAAAGTATGTTCAATTCCTTGCATACAGGGGCAACAGCTTCACATAGCTTGCTTAGGCATAAATAGTGAATTTAAATACACCTGTTATGCATTAAAGAGTTTTGTCTTGATTGATGGACCTTGATCCCAATATTGGATAAAGTTTCACGTGATATTTTCATCTGTGTTGATGTTGGAGCTAAAAATGTGATTTTGTAAGATCCATTGAATACTCATTAAAGATAATAATTTGGTCAACCAATAAAGGGCACGTTTTGCTCATAGCATCCAAACCCAACATCCTGTCAATAAGATTTCACAGGTAAATGAGAAAAATAGTAGCTTGCTTCGATACCAAAATTGTGACCACTTCTGGTAAAATCCGGGGTCCCTGGGGACAAGACTATTAGTGATCGCGCCTTGGCCCTATGATGTTCTGTATGTTTGCTAACAGTGTTATTGACCAATAAGAATACAACACTGGTTCATTAATATTCATGAGGTGTAGTAATACCTACTTCCATTTATGTACCAAGGGTGTAAGTTTTTGGGCCAGAGCATTCTATTAGTCAAAATTTCCATTCTTTATTTTCACCCCATTTTGGAAGCTTTTAGGCCAAATTCACACACTTTTCAGGCCCTCTTAAAGAGTGACTCAGAGATTTGAAATATATTATTTTGTGTAATAATTAAAAATAGTCATCTAGACCTAAAGATAGGTCACCTAAATGCTTAATTCCAAGTAAAGTAAGAGATGAATCGGATTTTTTGTTTTCATGCAGTAAACATTTATGCACAGTATACGTGCACCCATAGGATACCGTGTTTAAGGAAAATTCTGGATCCAACATTTATAACAAGTTGTGATTTTCGTATTGAAGGATTGCAATTTGAGCTTAGTTATTTCGCAGTAGTGATTAGTATATGGACAAAGCATTATGTATATGAAAATAAAACATGATTGGAAAATTTAGTGCGCCCCATCGGGAAAAATCTCCGAGTTGGCCTTCAAAACCCCTGCATTAAAAAAACTGATTATATAATGACTCCATTTAAATGCCAAATTTGCCCTCTTAACTGAAATTTCATGAATTTTCTTTCTGGTCTCAATATTTTATTCTGTCTTTCAATTCTACTATCACACAACATTAACCTTCCTCTCTCTCTCTCTCTCTGATCAGAATAGGAAGTAATGAATTACAATGGTGGCTTGGGCAGGAAATCGTGCATTTTATTCTCTCAGAATCAATTGAAATATGTGATCATGTTCTGCTAGTGACGGACACGTTTTGAAGCTTCTGTTTTGTTCTACCTTGTTCTTGATTAGTCCACATTCAAAGGTCCATTGAGGGAAATTTCCTGAAAAAAAATGAGGCAGAAGGGAAGTATAATTGGTAAAATTGCCTAAAGGGGTCTGTTGTTTTGGTGTGATAAGTTGGGAGTGTATCTGCTGTATCTATCATTCTATCATTTAGGTAGTGGTACAACTTTACAGATTTTAATGTTTGAAAAGGGAGAGGTTTTCAAATTTGTCTCAATTATTTCGTCTTGATCCAGATTCTAACCGCCCTATTACTGAAGCCTAAAAACTTACATCTTGAATAATAAAACTTAAATCGTAACGAGGGGCCTATAATGAGGATCACTTGTAAGAGGGAGCAAATTCTCAGTTTTTACTGAGGCAGACTTTCCCATTTAGAGTTGTTTTGAGGCAGATTTTCCTGGCTGGAGATGAAAATTTCACAGCACAAGCAAAAAGGGTCTGATTTAGCACGATTTTCAAGCTTAGTTCTTCCCGGTCAAAGCTCTCTAGGGTGGCAACCTGCTCCCTGCCCACCTCCGCCTGTTACACTACTGATCGTAAGTCTAACCGTCATTGTCATCGTCGTCATCATCATCATCATCAGTCGGTGGATGGACAGCAGATTTGACAAAGTCTACCATATCAGTGAACAGAATGACGACTAGAATATTGTCCTCTCTCTCTCTCTTTCTCGATCTCTTGAAAGAAAGCAATACAAGTGGAAAAGAACAGCAAAATTCAAACCAGTAATAAATTTTCTGCCAGACAAATTAGACAGGACAAAATTAATGTTTGTGATTAAATGGCACAAGCCTATCATTCCACAAACCCCATCAGTCTTTGTCAGAGTCCCAATAAGCAAGCCTAATTGGGCAAGTCATGCCTCCATAATAATGGAAACATGATATTGGTGGATTTATTTGGTTACAAGCACATGGTCATGTTTGCCGTTCTGTTAAACAGCGTGAGAAACGAGCCAGAGAAAGACGGAGATGGGAGACTGACACAATTGCAAGGTGGCCTGTTATTGACATGTCTCACACATCGAGACAGGATTAGCTAGTGGCAAGAGGGGCACTTCAGTTTTGGGCATTGTAAAAAAAAATAAAAAAGACTTCATTGGCATTTTCCGGAAAACAGGCATTGACCACTCACTATAGAAAAGGATTTCATGTCTGTGCATATATATTGAATGGTTGGCCCAGTGGCCTGTGATCAAAAACATGTTGTTGGTTTTGCCCTGCTTGAAATTGGCAAACTTAGAAGTTCTTACGAATAGGATATGTTAACAATAGTTCTTTTTTACACCCAATTTGCGCTGATTCTGATCCACTACAAGCAAAAAGTAACGTAATACTGCGAGTAATCACGGGTGGCATAAATATGCATGGTCCTGCAGCAAAACACAATTGATATATTTGTTCGTCACACGAGGACACCTGCATGTAGTTTATAATTTCTAGGTACAGGTGAAATTAATTTGACAAAACTGACACAACAAAATTAACAATGAGGCCTATACTGTATTCTTACCACACTTACAGAAACATAATTATATTAAAGCTTTAACAAATGTATACTTGTGAATTGCTGGTATTGGTAGAGCAGTACATTATAGTCAGACATGGGATGATGGGAGTTTCCGTAACCTGACCCATCTGACACATAAGCATTCGGAAACCCATCACAGAATAAAGCACAGGTTTATTCCATTAAGGTTTCCGAATTCATAAGTGTGTCAGAAAAAAAAGCGTGTCAGATGGGTCAGGTTACTGAAACTCCTGTCAGACATGTTACTCACTAAAAAGTTATAGTATACCCTAGACTTACTAACATACTCGACTCCGTAATTTTATGACCATTGGGCTTATCCAGATCCTGTAACTTTATACCCAGAGCTTCTTGTGTTCTCAGACCTCTTCTAAACCCCAACCAGGCCTCACCCAGAACCCCTATCCTACACTACACCTCGTTGTAAGTCTGAAATTGATCTAATAAATCTTAGCACTGACAATCCCGAAGGAAGTGACAACTACATTGTGTACGCAATGTCATTTATTGCAGTTGGATTCTGTCATCATTTTGTAACAGGTCACTCGGTGTGCTGATTTTTCACACTTTCTCTATCGGCAAATGAACCTATTTTCCCTTCCTTTTTCATGAATAATTCAAGGCTGGACAGGAACACATGATAGTCCACTCTGGTAACATAATGGTTCGTGCCTGGTGTAATACCTTGTCCAGGGCTCATGTCTTACCCATAGATTACCCTCAATTAAAGCATTTTATCTTGTCCAGAACTGTTACCTGTAATCCAAACTTCCTAACTTAACTTACCTAACTCCCTTGTCTTATCCAGACCACATGATCTTATCCAGATCTTTAAAGGGGGATGGCTCGATTTAAGTATATAACATTTTCGTCTTGATAGAAGGGCCTTCACAACAAAACTCCATCTCAAAAGTTTCTGCCTATATTTCAATCCGTTTTGATATGAGAGCTAAAACGTGATTTTAAAAGCCCCATAGAGTACTGTATAAACTAATATTGTCAGCCAAATTGGGGCACATTTTCGCTCATAACTTCCAAACCAAACATCCTTTAGCCCTACGATTTCAAAAAAAACACAGGGTAAAAGTGAAAAATAGTAGCTTTCTTCAGATACCAAAATATTGACCACTTCCGGTAAAATCTGTGGTTCTGGGGAGGAGGCTATTTGTGATCGGACCATGGCCCTTTAACACCCACAGATCATTGTGTTACCCTCCTCTAAACCCCAACCAAACTTTACCCAGAGCCCCTTACCCTGCGCCCTAAACCCCATTTTTAGTCTGATTGTAATGCTGAAATTGAACTGATAGATCTCAGCACTATAGCAAATCTAAGGAGTGACAAACTGACAACATTGTGTACATTTCTCACCGATGCAGTCGGCTATTATGTTTTTGAAACTACAAGGTTACCCAATCTGATGCTTCTTTCACGCTCAATCCAGCAGGTATTTTCTCTCCTTTTTAGAGATAGGTCGGGTAGGACAGGACGATATTGCAGTTCACTCTAGTGCCTCTGAGACTAACATACAAGAGAGACATTGTCAGTGCCCTGTTGAGAAAATATGACAGGGATGTATCTCATTTCATTTTGTCCGATTGCTAAAAGTGCATTTCCTTTAGTAGCGGTGCTATACAACAAGTTGCATCCCTTGCATTTCCCAAGGCATAGTTTAATAACTCCCATGCAGCATTTAACTTTAGACTAGCAACACTATCTTGGGTATTATTGTTGTGCTTAGGGACCAATGGGTTAATAATGTAATCATGTGTATGTATCATCGAATTGCGCCAGTAAATGAGGTTTTTCAGCCCCATGGAGATATCAAGAATGTGATGCTTATGCATGGGCAATGTGATATGGTACAGTGGTAATGGATCATTTTTATTATCTTAGGAAAAAAGGTTATTTTATTCAGATAGGGGGGAAGGATTCGAATTCGTGTTCCCAGCGAAAAGATGGGTGTTTTGGAGCAGTTGGCGCAGAGTTCTAGATGTCTCTCCTAGTATATGGTGATGAAACGTGTGGAAAGCTCAACTGTTCCATGCCGATTCCCATGCAGCGAATGCATTTGATATGTGACAAGTTCTTTTCCTAGAAGCCAAAGATGCATTTTTTAGACTGCACCAGTTCACACAAGCCAGGTGGGTTGGTCCAATCCAAGCAGAACTAGAATCTAAATTAAACCATTGCTCTTTGAGTGAGATCTAGATAAGGACAGCTTTAAGGAACAGGCAATATGCCGGGCTGCTGACATGCATCTTAATACAGGAGAAGTTCTAATTCCTAAGAGTGAGGCATTCATTATACATGTAAATCATTATGCATGTGATAATATCTGCCTTTGATTATTCCCATTCCCATAGGCCATAGCAAAATAATCTTCCTCTGCAGGAATTCTAATAAGCATAAGTTAACCTCAGAAAGCCTGTGATTATCAACATCATTGTAGGGGTGTTTCAAGATTTTCTGACTAGAAAATGTTTTTTGATCACTATTTTGTCAATTTATCTATAAAATAATTGCAAATGGACTTTGTAACAATTTGATAATTATTACATTCTCTAAGTCATTCATATTTATTCAGCCAAATCCTCAAATTTTCTGGGAACTGTCGCCCAAAATCCTTGTTAACTCATCAAATCACTTGTACTTGGGCTAGGAGGATGTATTTCATCAGAGAGGAAGACAGGCTGTCAGAAATTAACCTTGAAAACTTGGCTAAAATAGACAGCACACATGTTCCAAATGAAATTAGTCAAATCAGGGAGAAAATTGGACAGGGGGTTTCCAAAGTGTTGAAGCTTTTCACACCTTCTCATGGTAGGTTTTTTTGGCAAATTAGGACATGTTAGAAAATGGTTGAACTGATATCATTATTATATGTTTTTGTGCAAAAATGTAAGTTTTGTTTTGTACTGACCAGAGGGGTGATGGTTGAAGAAGGGAGGAAGAGAACAATTTTGCACTATGTTTCAAAAAAATAAGACTGAACCTTTATTTTTAAAAGAAACGCAGCAATGGGACAAACTTGAAGGGAATATGGACTTTGTATCAGATAAAGATCAGCATTTGAATTATAGCAACTTTTATAAAGAAAAAAAAAAAAGTTAGTGATATACAACTTTATAGATGATTTGAAGTAAAGATGTATACAACTCTGTAAAACAAAAATGCTAGTGAATGTAGAAAAGCAGTTAAATTGAGCAAACAAAATTCTTTACAATTCACGATTATTTTTTTAAAGTACCAAAAAAAAGTAATTTCAATGATCCGCTAAATTTCACTTAGTTTAGGCTAATATCTGTTATGTCAAAATGTAATGTGAAATCACTCAATGGGGAGTCAATGCAAAAGGAAACTATAAGGTTTTGATTGGATTGTATTGAAATTGTAGTTCACATTTGCCTTCCTTGTTTTGCATTCAGGAATGTTCGCTTGTGTTATGATCTAATGCACTAAGAAATCGACTTTAAACATCAATGCCAAAATAAATGAAAACTCAACAAAAATTTGAATTTATGGCAAAGTGGCTGAAAAGATCCATTGCATGAAGAAAAAAACAAAATATTATAGTTCTATTAAAGGTTCCAATACATAAGCCACAAAAGCAACAGAGTTGTCGGGTTCCTGTATTTTGCAATCTGTTACATATAGTTTCTTTGTATATATGTACATATATGGAAACAGAAAATTTATGATTGAGAAAAACATTACTTGGTTCTGTCTTTCCCCATTTTTAAGCAGCCATTATTCTAGCCTTCCAGAATTTGTAATGAATAATCGGCAGAAGCAGAAAGCTTGTAGAAGTGAATGAAAGCCACAAGGTTGAAACATTACCTCTTGTTGTGTGTATTTGCTTGTTGACATTGTCAATCCCACTGAGATCACCAAAATAGGTGTCATTTTGGGGATCAGCAAAATTTCAAACCTTTCTATAAATCAAAGTTTGGACTTCAGAGCCTTTTTGTTCCCTGTATCACCTATTGCTCAAATGATTGTTCTAAGAGTTTCCTTGAGTAAAAAAAATATGTTGGTTCTGTAGAGAATCATTCAGAGTTTACAGAACCCTGTAGATTCTTTAAAGAACTGTCAATAGAATAGAACTTTCTCGAATAGTGTAGAAAATTTGTGCTACAAGAGTTACAAGAAACCTCCTGACATTCTTGCGACAAAAGGTTTCTAAAAATACTATCTAAATTGTTTCATATTGAAATGGTTCTTCAAAGAGCTTTAAATGGTTCTTCAGAAGCTGACCAAAACCATGTTTGTTTCTTATACATGTAGCTCCATTTGTTAGAGGACAATAATGTGTTCCAGGTTGAACTTGTTATTCTGAATGATGTCGTTGTCAATCCACCCCTGAATGGACACAAAGTGACAACAACAGGATGGGCTAGCCATTGGGGGCGGGTTCCATAGTTATGCTGTACAATTCAACTACTGTATAGAAGAAATTTTCACGGGGGTTTAATTTTCACACTTTTCGCGTTCATGCAGTTAAAGCACAAATTTAAAACACTCGCGAAAGTGTTATTTTTCCATTGACTTTAATAATATGTTTAAGCTTAATACGTGAATATAAAACCATGAATTGTCCAAACTGTGAAAAATTGCAAAAAAATATCCGCGAAAAATATCCCACTTTACAGCAGTACGAAGTTTCACACAAGCAGATGCAAACAAAGATGCCTAAAGATCGCCACTGAGAACTGATGTAGTATGGTAAATGAGCCAAGTGTGTGTAATCTGGTAATCAATCATAACAATGACAAAACCACACGCACCTAAAGCCCCTGATAATAATATAATAAATAAATAAACAAATCATTAGCTTAGATAATATAACACTGTCTGTGTGGTTGAGGAATGTTTCAGATGTTAAAATTGATTTTTAATTTGACGTGAGGGGTGTGAGTCAAAGTAACTCTAGGGTTGTATGATGATGGTTAACTGTATTGTACTTCCAGCCTCAATCCCCAGTGAGCAGACTAAATGGAGACATATCCCATTAGTACAGTCAAAAATAGCCCTGTATTGGTGATGTGTTGTCATCAAGAAAAATGGATGGACAGACAGGCAGGGCTTTAAAGGTGCAACCAGAGATTTCACATTTAGGTTGCCCTAAAACAAATTTTAAGTACTGATTTTTGCCCCGATTAATTGTAAAGCCTTCCATCAAAAATATCCCATCTGAAAGGATTAAAGGGGAGTGTTCCCCCCCGAGCGATCTTTGGGACCCTCCGATTTACCCGGACATAGTATCGATTTTGATAATAGATGAAAGGGCCGTATTTTTCTTCATTGTTCGTCTGAAAGTTGAGTCTTCGAATCCATTTCATTCACAGATATAAACAACAACCGCCGTTTTAGTGGTTAACCACTTTTATTAGCAAAGTATTGAATGGGCTTTGCAACATGATTATTGCGTCTCCATCCAAAACCGCAAGTTTATTTCCCACGGTACTTGATAGGGTGATGTGCAACTTGCCAGGCTCTCATATCAAGAGAGAACACAATACACATAAATCGAACAACCACCTTTAAGCTAGAAGTTTTCTTTGGTACAAAAACTGGTGAATTTCTCATTTTGGTATGAGCAAATACAAAATTGCAGCTATGTTTTTAATAAGCAAATCAAAATCACCTTTTTTTCTCTCTTTTAAGACATTTTGTAGCCCAAGGTAAGAGCCTCCAAAAGGGGAAGAACCTCCAATAGCACAATGCTGATTTTCAATTTTTGGCATGAACCCCGGGGGCGCGCCCCAAAAGCCTCCCCCAAGAGACGCCACTGACCTAACCGATTTAAGTTAAACATTTAGGTGTTTGACACCAATTGTTTAGGCATTTGTGTTTAGAAATTTCATGTTGACCTATTTAAAGACTTCTTTGCACACCTTCCTAAAATTTTTGTGCAGGGTACTACGTCAATACACTTAATAAATTAGGCCTAAGGAAGGAAAAGATTTGTTTTGCCTTTTCACTGAACTGACCCACATTAAAGGGCCTTGCTTTTTTGTTGGTATGGGATTAGACGTTTCTTTTCATTTTATGTCAGAGAAGGCACCCACTGGACTGGGAAGATTTAAAGGGTTGGGGTTTTCGGGGAGAAACTTGCCTAATTCTTATGGATTTTTTCGCTGAACTTTATTAACATTATTTTACTTTGTATTAAATCCTAAGGACTACTACCAATCCTCCCAATTTTTGGAGCCAAAAATTTAAAGAACTGCCAAAGGGCGTATACCACTCCTTATCAAATAAGCAATTGTAGTTTTTAACAAAATACAAAGTTAATATGTCTTGCCTGACCAAGTGTCACTATGACAGCACCAGAGCCAAGACTTCAGATGAAATGTTTCTATAGTAATCCGGGTTATATATAGCACCCATTGATCTTTTAGATCAAAATGCCAGAGGCAGACTTAGTATTGATTTTGAATAACATGAAACAATGCTATTTTTTTCTCATTTTGCTTCTACCATCAAAAATGCAAGTTTGGTTTCCCACACAACTTTGTGGGGAGTGTTACCAGTGGTCGGGCCCTAGTAGACACACAATAGAAAGTACGCTTAATTAAGATCCTTGTGACAATTCCCGAGATTAATTGTGATAACTTCACAAGGATCTATATTTAGCACATGTTTCTGTACATTCCACTGATTCAAAGATTAAATATAGACATAAATTAGAACAAGCAACTTTAAAATGTCTTGTCTATGGTTTTGCTGGCCTATGTTACTGTTCAAACATGTAAGTTAGTTAAAGGTGCATTTTTTGATTCCCAGCACCTTTGTTTAATTACATTGTTACATAGGGAAATGTTATTCACACTTTTTAGTTGATTCCAGATCCTGCAGTTTTGTGTTATTAGCAAATGCTTGTTTCCGGTAGTCTCATAGGCCACTATTATAATTTGTCTGTTTAAAAATAACAAAATTCTTAACATATAAGACATATTTGCATGCAAGATGAATACACATGATTACTGATGTTGATTGTTCAGATGATATAAACTCAACCTTTTTAGGTAAATCGGGGGACAAGGGTGTGACACAAAATGAAATGCCCTTAAAAGGGCAATTCCATGAGCCTCATCCCTATATACTTAGTTAAAGAAAAGTTGAGACTTTTTTTTTTTAAATGATCTGGACATTTACACCACGTATTGTGTATGCCTAATCTTATTCAGATCAAGTTCTCATTAAATCAAGTAATTTTGCATGTAATGTTTATAAACAGAAATACATAGTGGCACTTGGCAAACCAAACATTGCTCATAACACCAAAATGCACCATCATAATCCACTATACTTTTGGACATATGCTTTTTTGTTTGATTAATGTCCTTTTAAATGATAACCAAACAAACATGCAACCTTAGGTATTTTCCTGTATTTGCAGAAACAGGAACTGAATTTTAATTTTGGATTATTGACCAAACTAACAAAGTGTAAATGCGACTGTTATCGTATAACTTCCTCCTATAGAATTTCTATGTTCTTAGAATAAGAACCATTCTCTTTCGCAAATTCCTAGTTTTGTCAGGAATGGAGTTAACAGGTAGGAAAGATTTGAGACACATATTTCAACCTGTATGCCCACTTAGGATTTCGGAGATTTTATGTATAGGTCACTGCACTGTTTGAACAGCCAGATTTTTTTGGGCACATGTTCACAAAGGCCTATTAACAATATCCAATGACAAAAGATATCTTTTTGTTTTAAACGCTATAACAGATTTTCTTTAAAATCAAAAAACCAAAAAAGAAAAATCGTATTCCCCTCAATGAAATTCATAAAATTAAATTATTTATAAAATTAAATGAAATTTGGAATCCACTTGCATTTTTCTCATTTTTAGGTCTTCCGATAGGAAAGACCTTATGCAGCATGATCCGTGTGGCGTCTGCGTCGGCGTCGTCGGCGTCGTCGTGAGCATTTCTTTGGAACAAAATATTGGAGATCTAATTTCACACAGGGCTGAAAAACTTGGTGAAGGGTTGCGGGGCTTACGATTCTTCGACGATTATATTTACTCAGTATATCTGCATTCTAATACCGAATTTGCATAATTAATTAGCATATTTTTATCCTATTTTCAATGATTTTCATTGTACACTTTTTTGTGAACAAAATATCGGAGATCTGTACGGCACACAGGGCTGAAACGTGGTGGAAGGGTGTGGGGCTACAGATTCCCGAACTGCATTTCGCTTTTACAACAGGATAATTATGCCATTGTAAGTACCTAATTTGCATAATATTAGCATATTTTACCTATTTTCATGATTTTCATTGACCCTTTTATTGTAACAAAAATACCTGGAGATCCTTATATCATACGGGGCTGAAACTGGGTGGGGAACCCGGTGCGGGGCTACAGATTCTCGACTGATTCGTGCTTTACAACAGTGTATAATGCCTTGTAAGTACCTAATTTCATAATTTAATAAATATTTGATCTTATTTCATGATTTTCATTGACACTTGTGAACAAAATATCTGGGAGATCTGTACGTCACACAGTGCTGAAACTGGGGCTCGATCGCTTTGATTTGGGGTGTGGTATGGGGGTTTGTGGTCTTGGAAGTATGGGTGTTGCCCCAGGGTCTGGGGTGTGGTCTGTGGGGTTGTCCGTGGGTAGGTCCCGGTGGTGTGTGGGTCTGTGGGTGTGTGTGCTGTGGTGGGTATGGGGTGTGGTCAGGGGTATGGGGTGTGGTAAGGGGTATGGGGGTGTGGCAGGGGTATTGGGGGTGTTGTCAGGGGTATAGGTGTGGTCAGGGTATTATGGTGTCAGGGGATATGGGTGTGGTCAGGGTCTGGGGTGTGGTCAGGGGTATGGGGGGTGGTCAGGGGTATGGGGTGTGTGGGTCAATGGGTATGGTCGGCGGTATGGGGTTGTTGGTCTGGTGGTAATGGGTTGTGGTCTGGCGGTAGGGGTTGTGGCTGGCTGTATTGGGTTGTGGTCTGGCGGTATGAGGTTGTGGTCTGGCAGTATGGGTTGGGGTGTGGTCTGGCGGTATTGGGTTAATGGGGGTCCTGGCAGTATGTTTGTGTCTGTCGGTATGGGGTTGTGGGTGTTGGGTTGGTCCTTGGGTGTTTGGTGGGGGTGGTCTGGGTGTTGGGTGTGGTCTGTGGTCCGTGGGTATGGAGATGTGGTCCTTTGTGTGTTGAATGTGGTCTGTGGGTGTTGGGAGTGTCTGTGGGTGTTTTGGGTGTGGTCTGTGGGTGTTTGGTATGGTCTGTGGTGTTGGGTATGGTCTGTGGTTTTTGTGTGGGCTGTGGTTGTTGGGGTGTCTGTGGGTGTTGGTGTGCGTGTTTTGGGTGTGGTCGGTGGGTTGTTGGGTGTGGTCCGGGTGTGGCGATGTAGTCCCTAGGGTGTGGTCTTGAGGTATGGGGTGTATTCTGGGTATTAGCATAGGGCTTGACAATTGCGAGGGTGTGGCTGTGTGTGGTTCGGTGATAGGGGGTGTGGGTTGGAAGTATGGGTGTTGCCCAAGGAATGGGGTGTGGTCTGTGGGTGTGGAGGGTCATGTGTCCGTGGGTATGGTTCAGAGGTATGGGGTGTGGTCCGGAGTTATGGGATGTGGGTCGGGGTAGGGCTGTGGTCTGGGGTAGGGGTGTGGTTTGGGGGTGTGGTCAGGGGTAGTGGTGTGGTGCATGGGTAGGGGTGTGGTCTGGGGGTAGGATGTGTGCTCCGGGGTATGGGGATGTGGTATGGGGTGTGGTCCTGGGGGTGGAGATGTGGTCCGGGGGTATTGGGTGTGGCCGTAGTATGCATAGGGCTGACACTATGTGATGGTGTTGTGTGTGGTCCAGTGATTATGGGGTGTGGTCTTCTATGGTTCGAGAACCATTACATATATCGGACGACCTTTTGGACCGCTGTCCCTATTTTTTTTGGAGGGGGGGGGGATTCCTAGTGGTAGAACTAATCTATAGGGCCAAACCGAAGTTGTCCTGATCACCACTGGATTTGACTGATTTAAAGTCAGTCATCAAAAAACAGTGCTATTTTTAGTCTGTTAGCAGATTGATTGATTGTTAGCAGGGTTTTAATCTCAAAATTTCCAATAGCTAAAGATGTACACCCCACACTCCCCGGTTCCTATGCCTACGCTACTCAGTGAGGTAGTTAGTGCCACCCCTATTAGTACTTGTTTAGGAGCTTTCAAACAACCAAACTGGTACACAAGCAAACAAAACACCTCTAAACAACATTTATCACCTGACCCCCTCTCAGCTCCACTCCCGCTCTCCATTGAAATGTCCATTACCAAAATGGCCTGCTTTGCCGTGATCCGTATCTGTTGTTTCCAGTTCATTGAAAAAAATTCATTGTCCTGCTATCTCAGAAGAAGCACAAAATGAGGTTAGAGCAAAACTAGGGCCGCACATGCCAGCCATGATAGACAGTAATAAACCCCATTATGTAGGGCAGTTTTGAAGAAGAAATACTATGTGACGTAAGGAACATGTTGTTATTGTAACATGTATGGACAAGAGAAAGTACATGTCTTCAAAAATTGACATGCACACTCTGTCACTCTTTTGAGGACTGTCACCGAGGCTGTCTTTTTGGTGTGTGCGATGTACAATTGACCCCAATATATGCAAGATGGTGTATCTATATTTAATTCACCATGATGTATAGCACTTTAAAGGTGTATCTCTTGATGCTAGCACCATACTTTCACTTGTGTATTGAAGGATTTGTAGATATTGACAAGAGGATTCAAAATTTTCAGTTAATCCAGGCAGTGATGCATGAGACTTCTTTTTTTAGTGGGCCATTAACAATTTTTATATTTTAATCAAATTTGGACCAAATTCCAGATTTTGGACAAGATTTGAATAGCTGATTTTTGCCAAAAAATCTTATCCTTTTTCTTTTGCTTCTAGGGAAAACTTACCTGAACTCTGTCCCTAAAACTTTGATAAAAGATGATCAACTTTTCAGTGTTCCTTGAAATAAAATGATTACGTAAATTTTATTACCCTTATTTTCTGTTAAAATTAATTGCTGTACTGGTAGTTTTTTGTAAGATGTGTATTTATAATCTCAACAGGTACCTTGTCATACATGCTTTTGTAATATCCATTAGGCTATGAATTTTCAAGTTTTATTTTTTTTTTAAATAAAAATGGGAATTGTTAGATTTAACAAATTATATTTTCACTTGAAAAGGTACAGCAGCTGTATATTAGTACTGGCTGTCCTCATGGGCACCTGTGGTGCAGTGGATCAGCGATTCGCCCCATAAGCATAAGGTTGTGGTTCGAGCCCCGCTGTCGCCAATGTTTGTGCACTTGGGCAAGGCACTTAACCATCGCTTGCCCCTCTCCACCCAGGAGTATAAATGGGTACCGGCCTATGCTGGAATGCAAAACAGACTCGCTGTGCGGGAGGAGTGGCGAACCCCCCACAACACTATCTGAGGGAGTCTGGCCCATAACGCCAATGAGAGAGATGGGCACTTCCGCCATGCTGGCGCACCATTTGCATTGCTTTTACCTCCCGAATCTCATCTCAATACTGACCAAGGCGTCTTCACCAGCGAGCGCGTCAGCACGCGCAGCTCTGTAATTTCACATAATAGCGAGCCCTAAGTTCTAGGTCTACTGTAATAGACTTTTGAAATGGTCATGAACGGATAGTTTTTTAAAGAACCCAGATTTGCCAAAAGACAAAAAAAACATTGTTCCAGTTTTGCTACATGTGTGCTTCTAGAAAATGATGTACATAAAGCAGTACATCTTACTGAGCTTTAAGAAGTAGTCAAAGACAACATGAAGAATGACGACAAGCTGTTATAATGAATATTAATATGGAGAAGAAGAAAATGAGCTATCTCTCGTCCGTTATGGATGTCAGGGGTCAGGTGATAGCAGTGTTAAAGTGGATGCCTTGAGGTTATTTTGTTGACTTCATGAGTCTGGACAATAAATAAATTAAACACTTACTCTGCGGTGTGCCGGCAGATTCTTGGAAGGAAAGATTCACCAATGTTTTTTGCTTGCCCCTCCCCCCCGCTGCAGTCCTGCTCATTTTCTCAAATCTGGCAACATTTGTAGAAGACAGAAAACAATGATCTTGCAGAAATTGAGTTGAGGAGTCGTCAACTGTCACTAACACCATTCGAATCACTCCATGAACAGTTGAACCTTCGGTGTCCAGAATATATTTGGTACAGTCTGGGTTCCTAATTCCGTGTGTTTGTACAGGTAAGTTTGTACATCATTGCTTAATATCATGATGACAATGGCCGAAAACATTACGCAGAAAACAATGGAAAGGAAAGAGGCGCATGGAGGAAGTGGAGAATCCCCGTGTTATATTTTTGGACAGTTATTTTAACCTTTGGATCCTGGTAAGGTTATAACCGGATTGTTCTTTTGAAATCATTGCCAGTCATTTTGGTATAGCAACCAGCTCAAAAACTACTGACCTAAGACTGGACTTGTTGGTACTCAATTAGAATGCATTTGTTCATGTAGATGGTCAAATATATGCAAACTTTTGAATTGTTTTTGAAAACAAAACAAAAAATGGGGATTCTGAGTGAACGTAGGCCAATTTGTTTAATATTGTAATGTTGTAGGCTATTATTATCCCAATAGTCACAAATATGACTATTCCTTTCTCCAAACATCACTCATCTATCTGTACTTACAACATGGTATATCCTACAAATATCATCTTAACTGTTGACCTGTGATTTCAGGCAAGTAATTCATCATTTGACATCTTTCTCTCTTCCTTTATTTCATCTATTCATTACAAAATCTGGATGTCACAGGCACCCCTGTCCATGGTATTCACATCTACTCTTTATTGTGAGTGCATAAACAAAATCACTTACACTCAGTAAGGGGGGGAGTAAAAGGAAATTCTGGGGTCAAATATACCAATTTTTGCCCGCAAATCGCTGATTTTTTCCCAAAATGTTGGCTCCAATTGGCTATTTTTTGCCAAAAATCGGGGTGTGATTCTTCAGGATTTTTAATTTTACAAAATTTCTTCTTCTGCACACATTTTTAATTTCAGCCCGATTCTAAGCATTTTTAGTTCGATTTACGCTGTTTTTCAGGATTTTTTACCAATTTCCGGAGTTCCACAAACTCATCACACCCCTGACAAATATGGTCTTTTTCTCCCCTCCCCCCTTTAATCTTTAATTTACATCACTTCAATTTGATTAATATTTTGTTGTCATTGTTTTTGAAAATTTTCCTGATAAATCCATGCACTAAGTTATTATTATAGATTACAGAAATTTACATCAGGAGTTTTTAATAGAGTAAACTTTGCCAATGACCTGAATGTACTACACTTTTAAATCTCAAGCCGACGTGACTGCAACAGAACGCAAGGGGCTATTATTGAAATTCCGCTCCTGTTGATCTTGTCTGATTCTTGTCAACAGAATTAGTAAATCTAGGGAGGATCTATTGAATGATTTTACGATTAGTGGGCTGTTTTATAATTTGGGTCAATATGACCAGCCGAGTCAATCCATTTTTGCTGATGATAACAAGCTTGATGATGTGTTCTGATTCAGAGAGAATTGGATAGCAGAAGTGATTACGAATAATATTGGTAAAGTGCTTGTGATATTTCACTGATAATATGACAAGGCCAACAAATTGTGAATATTATTGTTTTTATTTATTTATATATAGGTCTGAAAATTTGGCTCCTTAATCTTAGTCTGTATTGGACAGAATTACAACAAATCCATTTAGGACTGAAGGACTTAAGTGGCTCCTGAACCCCAAACAGACCATAGATGGCAGAAGAAGAAGGGAATCTCAGGTTGTCAATTTGCGGGTTTCAGCAAATCAGGTATTTGCAGAAAAAAAGTCAGCATTTTTAAAAGGTCATTTGCCAAAACAAAACTACCAAGTATTTAAAAAAAACTGATGGTCCGGGCGCCAGGCATAAGTTAGACAAGAAATAAGACAACATTAAAAAGCTTGACAGGAGTAGAATGGTTTTTCTAAGGTTTAATTTGCCTGTTATTACAGAAACATGTTTAAAAAGAAATCTCATAACTGAATTAAAGTAGATGTTTTATACATGGAGCATAGACCAATCACCCTTGTTTTACACTTGATCCTCCCGTTGAACCTTTGACCTGGGTGTGTGACCATTTTGACCTCACATAGTTCTCAGCTCTATTTAAACATAGGTACACCTTCCCATCATTTAAAAAAGAAATAGAAAAAACGCCCAATTGGCGCAAATGTTAAAAAACTGAATCCCCTTTATAAGCTTTATTTACCATAGTTTACACCTTCCTGTCATCAAATACGAATAGAAAAAACGCCAATTGGGCGTCAAAATGTGTTAAAACGAATCCTCCCCAAGTTATAAGCTTTAATTAATTTAACATAGGTTACGCTTCTATCCTTTCAAATAAGAACATAGAAAAAAAACGCCCAATTGGGCGGCCAATGTGTTGAAACTGAATCCCCAATTTTATAAGCTTTAATTTAACATAAAGGTTTTACACCTTCCTGTCTTTTTCAATAAAGAAAATAGAAAAAACGCCCATTGGGCGCAAAATGTGTTTAAAACTGAATCCCACCAGGTTTAAGCTTTTTACATTAACATCGGTTCACCTCCCTATCAGTTCAAATAAAGAAAATATAAAAAAAACGCCCCATTGGGCGCCAAAAATGTGTTGAAACTGAATCCCCAAATTATAAGCTTTTTAATTTACAATAGGTTACACCTTCTATATTTCAAATAAGAAAAAATAGGAAAACGCCCAATTGGGCGCCAAATTTGTTACAACTGAATCCCCAAGTTTAAGCTTTAGTTTAACATAAGTTACACCTCCCTATCATTTCAAATAAAGAAAATAGAAAAAATTTTGCGCCCAATTGGGCGCAATAAGTGTTAAAACTGAATCCCCAAGTTATAAGCTTAATTTAACATAGGTTACACCTTCCGAATCATTTCAAATAAAGAAAATAGAAAAAAACGCCCAATGGGCGCAAAATAGTGTTAAAACTGAATCCCAATTTAAAAGCGTTAATTTACCATAGGTTACACTTTCTGTCATTTCAATAAAAGAAATAGACAAAAAGCCCAATTGTGCGCAAATTGTGTTAAACTGATCCCCAGGTGTATAAGCTTTAAATTCACCTAGGTTACACCTCCCTATCATTTCCATAAAGAAAATAGAAAAAAACGCCCAATTGAGCGCAAAATGTGTTAAAACTGAATCCCCAAATTATAGCTTTAATTTTAGACTAGGTTACACTTCCCTATCCTTTCAAACTGAAAGAAATAGAAAACGCCCCAATTGGGCGCAAAATGTGTAAAACTGAATCCTCAATTTAAGCGTTAATTTAAACTAGGGTACACCTTCCTGTCCTTTTCAAATAGATGTTTACCTAAAACTTTCGTCTAAAAATAATATCAACACAAACATGTGTAACACTTCATCATTACGTAGTATAACCCTAACAGTGGCCTGATCGTTTTCTTACTTATAACTCTCCCTATTTGTTACCCCCTTTATCATCTATCCCTGCAACTTTTTAACAACTCCCATCAAAAGCAAGTCTTCAAATTCACAGAGACAAATCATTACGTATTATAACTCTACGTGGCCTGATTAATTTTCTGCCTTACTTAGAACTCTCCTATTTGTTACTCACCCGGTATCTATCCTGCACTTTTACCAAAACTCCCTCAAAAAGCAAGTCTTCACCGAGCACTAAATCATTACGTAGTATAAACTCTCGTGGCCTGATCATTTTCTTACGTATATAACTCCCTATTTGTTACTTTCACCCTTTATTTATCCCTGCAACGTTTAAATAACCAACTCCCATCCAAAAGCAAGTCTTCACAAGACTAAATCAAAGAAATGCTTTTTTAGGCCATTTCAAACAGGAATGATGTTATTCTTTGTCTAGAAATTGCAAATCGCATTTACCCCCAACACTAAAACGCCAAAATTAAAATATTGAGTACGTAGATCATTTTCATAAAAGAAACATTACTGAAATGACCTTCAGCTATAGAAATAGACTCCCTCGCTATTTTGAGAGCAGTGGGTTCTATAGTCGGGGCGCTAAGGCGACCCGACAAAAAGGACAATAAATAACCAACTGACCTTTCTTGAAATGTCTGTCCCACTCTGAGAAGTTTTTTAGTGGGCTGCCAGCTGTAGTTGGAAGGACCACTTAGCAGCTGGTATGCTGGATGTATGTCTGTATGTATGGGATGAGAAACTGCTATGTCCCTCTTCAACCAAAGACGTAAACCTGATAGATCATGGTTAAGGTAGCTCTCATGTTAGGCCTATATTCTATGAACATTGAGAGCACGAAAGGACGAGAAACACACAATTCTAGTTTTTCTTTCTTTTTGGTGTGTGTGTGTGCGTCCTGCATTCCGGGGCCATAGGGCTTGCTTTTGTTATGTGTCTTGGGTTAGTGACCCCGACACGTTGGTGACCCTATTTGACCTTGATGACCTCAATGTGTCCTTTGCGCCATTCGCAACCGCGACAACATACGCCACACCTGTATTTTTTTTTCTTTATGGGGAGAAAGGACATCAATTATTCTTGGATTGTAGTTGCGGACAGGGATAACTATTTGGTTTTGATTATATTTTGTTTATCAACAATTCCTGATTAACTACTGGAATATTCTCTATGTAGGGCCTAGACAAAAGTTAAAGTAGACTGTGAAATCTTTTACCAACATCGGATGTCTTATGTGCTTATGGCATGCTTAATTTATCTGGATCAGGTGGACTAAATGTTCACGATGGGGGTATTAGCCTAAATATTTTGTTTTTCAACTTTCTGTTGTTACAGTATAATACAGATTGCATGATGTATTGTAGCGCTATATTTAGTGACTTAGGAGATTTTCTGAGGATCATGTTCTAATTTTTCAACTGATCAATCGTAGAACACATAGCAAGAAAGGTTTGAAAGTTATTGGACAAACAAGTAGACAAGAAAAGCTAACTAGGGTGTTGGGGTAAA
Source organism: Ophioderma brevispina (assembly GCA_023653785.1). Taxonomy (NCBI): domain Eukaryota; kingdom Metazoa; phylum Echinodermata; class Ophiuroidea; order Amphilepidida; family Ophiodermatidae; genus Ophioderma; species Ophioderma brevispina. The sequence goes on from JAMKCH010052514.1 coordinate 117,514, forward strand.
GGTCAAATGTCATATGAGACCTACATTCACAAACTGCAAATGCGGAGGCGACACAAGAGGTCTGAGGACCATGATATTTTCTGAGTCCAAAATCAGGCTCCGGAGCCTCAATTTTTAATCTGGGGCGGATACCCTACCCAAAATAAAGTGACTTACCCCTCTCCCCCATCACAAAGCAAAAGTTAATTCAATTTGCTCCCTTCCAAGTTCAGGTGGGTAAAATTTGGGTGAGAATCTGTATGTGTTGCCATGCTCTTACACAAGATTCCCATGATCATGTACCCCCCCAGTTTCTGATCAGGTTTGAAAATGAAAGCATTATCTATAAACATTTTTTAATCATAGTCAGTGTTTCCTGTCTTTTGGAATACTGTAATGATGTTACGCTAACCTTGACGGTGACTGTACCTTTAGACTTGTTTTTTAGTTTTCACTAAGACATAAGACACCCCCTAGCGTCATTTGGGGAAAAATTAAGTGTATCTACAACGTGACGTCCTACAACACTTCCTATTGATACAAGGGGATTCCCCAAAAACGCTAAGAGCCATGCTTGGTATAGGAAAGCAGAATTGTACTTGCTTGCATCGAGCCGGTGAATGTGACTTAATTTGGTGCAAGCAATAAGACTATAACAGCAACGTGAACAGAAAAAGAGACTGCATAGTAAAGACAGCCTCCTGTGTTTTGAAAAAGTAATTTTGCAATGCGAAAATCAAAATGTAAGTAAAATAATTCAACATGCAATATTATTGTTGATTTCTTTTTGTTTTTTATTTAATTTGAGATAATTTTTTGGCATTTAAAACCAATTAATGATTTCACATCCCCAATGCTTTCCTTTATTTCAAGCTATTGTGGGGGGTCTTTTTGAAGAATGTCTTCATTGTTTTCAAGCTCATTGATGTTGCTATGTGTTCAAATCCACATTGTGAATTTATGGGCTGTCCCGCATAGTGGTTGAATACAATGTATATTGTGTATTGAAATTACATCAAATAGTCAACTAAACTGACATACTCCTGATAGTCACCTAAAATGCTGATTTCAAAAGTTTGAGATTAATTTAATTTCATTACCTTTCATGTATATATCTGAGACAAATGTGATAAAAAAATTCTTCATTAAGGAATTTTATAAAAAGTTTTGATTTTTCTGAGCTTAGCTATTCCACACATTGATTTGTATGTGGATTTAGCATATTTTATGTTATTCACAGGCACGAATTGTTACTGTAAAATTGAGGTTGGCTTCTTGGGAATCTGAAGCAACGCCTTTAAGACCTGGGCCCGCAATCATAAAACGCTTGCTAGTTACTAGCTGAACAACTAAGGCCTGGGAATATTCTAAATCCCCTAGTATTGCAACTACGGAGTTTGACACTAAACTGAATTCATAAAACGCTTACTAAGAACTTGCTAACTAGTTAATACTAGGAAAATCTAGTTGCCAACTAGCTCATCTTTTGTGTCTACATAAGAATTGGGTGCTTTCAAGCGGAATGGACTTGGTTGCAGTGTGGGGAATGTAACTTCAATACATTAAATGACAACGCCTTTGTGTTTGAGGTCTGTCAGTCTCAGAGCATAACATGCTTTTATCACCTGTGAACCATGATCAAAAATGATGTCTAATAAATGTAAGTAGCTTCCGTCTTCTCGGGCCTGCCCTGTTGTTAGAAATTTCCGTAATTAAGAATATTTAGAAAACGAATAAAAATAAAAAACAAAAAACAATCACAAATGTTAATACGGAAATATTTCAAAATTCCGGCCTCCAAATTCCTTCCGGATTTTTTTTTTTGTTCCGTAATTTTAAATTACGGACAATTCTATTAAAACCAACTTTTTTCGCATAATATGAGACAACTTTCTGTAAAATTTATAGCTGTTCAAAGTTCGCGATTATTGACAGAAATTCTTTAAATTTACTCTAAAAAAGTCTGGAATTCTGCTGCCAGAAATTTCGTAAATTTACGGAAAATTTTCTAATGCAGTGTGTACACATGAGCAAACCTATGAGGTTATACATATCTTCATTTTAATGTTAAATCATCGTAAACAACATGAACATCAAACTGTTTAGTGCCACTAGTGCAGTTAGAGTTGCTCTTGATCAACTCTAATTTTGTGCAAGATTCTTAAAATGCCATCTAGCACTAGTAGGGTTTATGAATTCAACTAGTAATCCAACTAGGCTTAAGTTGGTCAACGAAGTCCTGCCATTTTAGTTACGCAACTGGCTAGTAAGGTTTTATGATTTGGGCCCAGATCAGTGTGATGCTCCAAAAGAGTCTGTCAAAATTTTGACCTTTCAGGTATGGACTTAAAATGATGGAATTCTGTAGAATTCTCATAATTTTCTTTTTCAAACAGAAAAAATTGACCCGAAATGAAGGAACAACATGTTCAAGATAGCCCTTGAATTATGTGTTGTATGGACAGTAATGACTAAAATTCTAAAATTTTATCCTAATTAGACGATTTTGGTCTTATAAACTTATTGAGTATGTTAGTTTTAATGATTTTTTTTCCTGATTTCGCAAATTACGGATCCTGGCTCTATAAACTGTGAAAAGTGTGTTTCAGAATTTAATAACTACCTTATAAAATTTATTGTGTTGTTACGGCAGCGATTATTATGTAAGTTTGTAAACATTGAAAAAAATAAAAAAAGTAAAATTTTTATCTAAAAAAAAATTCAATGAATATGTTGCCCTACAGTACTCATAAATCCACTGTCTATAAAGAATGATATTATTGCTAAGTCAAAAATGTCGCCTGAAATCTCATCTTGCAGCAAGTATCTTTTGTAAGTCTGTTCATACTTTCTTTTGGCTTTGTCTAATATTGTAATGTAATGCTGACACATCGCATGAACAGTGTTCTACAAACAGGCCAGTGGGCACATTATGTCAATTTTTATGCTCAGATGTCTTCTCCTCCTGTCCATTTAACCTATCCACAAATATTGCTGTATGGTGTCGGTGTTCTTTTTCATACTCCCGTGGGAAAAAGATGTAAAATGTTTCGCAATAAAGAGGCGTTACTTTTCTGTTTGCTATCGTGTGCCCATGTGTTAAACACTACACACTAAACTCTGGAGAAAAATAGGTAGTTTGTTTCACATTCGTTACGGGCTACCGCCTCTGGCATGGGAAGGCCGACCACAAGAAATTTACCAGACCATGCTAAAAGGCGGTATGTTGTTTATTAATGCAAATACGATGCCGCCCCTTTTCCCTAGATATCAGGGTCACTACATATTAGTCAGCCGTCATCCGTGATTATAGAAGTTTTCTTTCTGTTTGTTCTAACATGCAACTGATGGCTTCCACAACCCAAATCAATTTTCCATCGGCTCATGATGTCCAAGGCACTGGGAAACTGGTGTTGAGATATACTGCATGCCGTGCGCAGCCATATAGAATGTCCTGTGAAATATCGAAGCCAGGATCATTTTACTCGTTCTTCTCGCGAGAGGTTGAAGGTGTTTCTTCTTTACATTGTGTATGGCTTAGGCATCGGTACCTTTCTATTTAATAACAGGTGTTCGATTAGGTTGATTGTTATATTTGTCATCGCAGTTTTGGGCCACTCGTGCTCACTCTGTTGACATGAGGTCAAAGGAAGAAGTGCAAGTCGCTCATGAGATTCCCTGAACCTTTGTAAAGTTGTGGCCATATTTTACAAGAATTGTTGAATTTTTAACCCTTTGCGCTAGCCCGGCAGGGGTACGTGTGCTATGACGCACTAGGAATGTAGTCCTCATTTTGTGTGTATTTTGTATATCAGGGGCTACACATTTTCTTATGTTATGGTGACAAAAATTTTGGCAGTGGGTAGGGGAGAGTGCCGCGATTCAGGGACGTATAGAGCGATCTCCCAAATCCTCGGGGTGTAATGTGTCGTTGGGAAGCCGTTTTTTTTAGTGGCAAACAAAGTCGCAGGAATTTTACTGAAAGTCATCGCAAAAAACCACCCTTGTGTGCATTTTCTATGGTGATGGCAAGGGCATACCATTGAGGCAAAGGATTTACAGTGTCAACCTCTTGCTCAAAGTTAAATGGCCTTCTTGATCTCTGGTATATGTCTTTCAAGTTAACCATTTCATAATTCATCATTGAAGTTTTACTACGCAAGTTTTAGGCACTTTAGGCATTTGGACCTTCCTAATGCCCAGTTTTAACACGATGCAATGTTTTTGTATGCATGATTTTTTCCACATCTGGTTTTGAAATTTATTACCAGTGCAGTGGCCAGTTTAAATGGTGCATGAAGTTGGCCTTTTCTCATATGATGTGACGAAAAAGGTCAATGGCATTTAGGGTTGGTAGTAGAATTTCAACAGTTGAATGCAGAGATGAGAGAGAAGACTAACTACTATCCATTACATTTCAGTATCATTCTGTTGCACGCATAGATTAATACTTGGGTATCATTCTGAAACAATGGGCACTCACTTAAAGACACTATCAGTGATTTGCTAACATCAGCAAATCGAAAAATCATCAAAATCAATGTTGGCATGTATGTAACAAGTTACAGGTATCCTAACATACCCTGCAAATGATAGAGCCAGAAGCGGGCCCTAATAGGACAGAATCAGTAGATTTTAGTCATTACTGTCGCGAACGTGACACTTACTACAACACCGTAATTGAAATGGAGAATCGTATCTGGAACACTGCTGCCGTTTTCTTCCTTTTCTGTCATTCTACAGCTGGACAAAGG